>VZRS01004394.1:69703-120749 GCA_013398055.1 Ifrita kowaldi | reverse complement strand
CCCTTACCAATGTAGTTTTTTGACATTGCCACTTCTCTTATTTCAATGTGCACAGAACCTCTTGGAATTTGAACCACTTCCATATACCCTGTAAGACAAAGATAAATAAGTAGTGAAACTAACCATTAATGAATTAATTTTAGTAATAAATTAGAATAATTTTATAATAATTTTGGAGTAAAATTAGTATGAGATATGGGATTCAAATGTACTTGAACATATTCTTTCATGTACAAAGGAAAACTCTTTACACTTCATATAAAAATTTTTAACTGATAGCAAGTACTTATGCATTCAGGAATTCCTTTTTTTAAGTGCCAATAAAATATTTTCAACAGTGTATTTTAAGGAATTAACACTTAAAAGGGCCTTAGGATCATAGATAATTCAAGTGGTAGAGGACTTCTGTCAGCCATTTAGCTCAACTTCCTGCTACAAGCAGGCGCAGCTAATAGATCAGACCAAGTTATTCAGAGCTTTATCCTGCTGGGTCAGGAAAAACTCCGAGGATGGAAACTGTACAACAGCAATGCCACGCTGGGAATGAAGGCAGCACTAATATTTGCTGAAGAGTCATCTACAGGCATTGTGCAACAGAACGGACATACATATACATACCTCCTCTGGGCAATGAATCATTGAAGAAACCTTCAATGGCTTCACATGTACTCCCATCTCCTCCACAAACACGGCATCTGTCTTCCTTAGCATCAGACCCCAAAATATTATCACAACCTACATGCTGAGAGCACATACAAACAAATATTTTAACAGCATGATGGTCATGCACCACTATTTCTAAGGTTTCTTTCAAGTGTCTCTTTCAAGTTTGAGATATTCAGTTCTTCTTTTTATCTACTCTATTTTTGATAACCAGGACTTTAAGTGGGTTCTCACTTGACAATGAAAGGAGATAAAAAAGGAGAAGAATTCACGTTCTGGGTTGTTATCAAGTCTTGATTAGTAAGAACCTTGCATTTCTACTGTGACTTCCAATTAGGGATTTCACAGTGTTTTGCAAATAATATAATTATTATACTTATCGATAAATGATTACTGATATTTGATATTAAAACAGCTGCATGCCATCTATACTGCTTCTCTAAGGTAAACATTTGCTTTGTGTTTCTTAAACATTTAGACAGCATAAGTAGTATTCTTAAGGCATTACAGCTTCATACACCGTATTTCCAAACGCTGCAGGGGAAACTTGCGATTTTTACACGTCTGAATGTAAAGTGTAAATTATTTCACAGTAAGAATAAATGCTGAATGAAACATAGTGGAAGGCTGAACAGCATGCTGTAATAGCTGAAAATAAATTAAAATAAATGAAAATAAAAACAGAACCATTGGGGAAAAGAAAAAAAATTAGGATGAAACAAGTAGGTTGTAAACAGAATAAAGACTGCAGCTTGCCAGTATTTTTCCAGGAGTCATACAAAGAAGAAGGTAGCTACGTAACTGTCTAGCTGTCTTTATTTCCTGTCTAGCACTATTATTTGCCATCTTGTAAGCAGCTAATATGCACATCTTAAGAAAAGTTAAAATACTTTAAATAACTGACAAAACATTATTTTAACTTTTTGCATTTCAAATTACTGATTCACCAAGATGACAGACACCCAATTTTCTTCACAGTTCATTCTCAACTTGAGATTTTTTCCATTAGTTTACTAAAACATGGCAAAATCTTTTGATCTCACTATATCATTTAATAAAAATACATCTTCAGCCCTCCATTTAGCAAAGAACTTCAGCATTAAGTTAAGCTTGAGTTACATAAGTGTAAATCAAATTGTTGAAATCAAATAATTTTTAGAGTCACCAGTACTTTTCAAATGTCTAGACTAAGTACATAATTAAATGTTTTGCTAAACTGAGGAAGCATTAGAATGTTAATAACCAAAAAATATGGCACAGAACCCCAATTCTATTGAAATCTTGTACTGCAGTTCTATAGGAATCTTACAAGATAATCAGATTTTTAGTAAATGACAAATACNTTAAGCTTGAGTTACATAAGTGTAAATCAAATTGTTGAAATCAAATAATTTTTAGAGTCACCAGTACTTTTCAAATGTCTAGACTAAGTACATAATTAAATGTTTTGCTAAACTGAGGAAGCATTGGAATGTTAATAACCAAAAAATATGGCACAGAACCCCAATTCTATTGAAATCTTGTACTGCAGTTCTATAGGAATCTTACAAGATAATCAGATTTTTAGTAAATGACAAATACTTACACCGTAACACACTTTTTCCTAGAACCAGAGAGCAATAGTGATGACTTTTTGTTTCAACTACATTAACAGCATGATATTTTGCAACAGGATAAGCTAGTTAAACAAATTAATATGTTCACATTTGGTGTTTTTCAGCCAGAGTGAAGTTCTAACTGAAAGTGTGGAACAGGCCTTGGAAGAGGGAAAGGAACCTGTTCCCCTCCTGTTGCCATTTCCATCAGCTCTTCAACAGAAACCATAAAGCAAGAAAAAAACAGATAAGATAGCAGATTCTACTAATGTCTCTGAGAAGTTACTGAAATTCAAATTATTCGTCTATCTTATGCAATACCTTTCTTGACTCTTTGTCTCAATCTTACACTTTCATTAACAATTTGACCTCCATTTTATGTAATATACAAGTACCATAACTAAATATAGGTGACAGCAGACACAACAAAGTAATCCATCAGTACTTTATAAAACATTTGTAACCTTGCATTCTCCATTAATACAGATATCCAGTGAATCAGCATTGCACTGAGTCCCATCTATTACTGCAGGAGCACGTTCAGTGTAAAAATTATACCCTTCAGCCAAGCAGTTTAATGCACACGGTTTAACCCCACCTGGACAACAAAAACAAATGAAAGGAAAAAAAATTAACAGAAACCTTGAAAAGTTAAGGTTTAGTTATAAATATTATAAATAAACAGATCTGAAATATACAATCCCATACCTGACATATATAAGGTATACAGTTTATTTAACTTCCCCTTAATGATTTCTTTATTTGACTCTTCTTTTTTGCAAAAAATATTATTTCACATAGCAACATATTACAAGGTTGGCTGGCTCCATAATGATGCCATTACGCTAGCAAAATCCTAATGATTATGGAATAATTTAAAACAACAAGGCTACCACTTCACTATTGGAAAAGCAAGAATAGCAAGAGAATGTAGTGCTAGAAGTATACCAAAACCAAGATCAGAATATCTGAATTGAGAATTCAGTCCTATTGAATTACACTACAGCTCAGATCACATGGTCATTTCCTAGGCTCTTAATCTAAAAAACTGTTTGTAAAACCATTTAGGCTGTTAAACTAAAAATCATTGGTAAAACCATTCAGGTCAATAATGCATTAAAAACACAAGTTATACCCTCCAGCTTTAGAACTGGAAAATAATTCATTAAATCATATTATTATAAATAATGCAATTTTTGAAGTAGTCTTTAGAGACTCCTATAAATGCTTTTACATCTTTCTCACTTTTGTAATATTCTGACTTTAGGAAAGGCAAACTTACTGTGAGATTACTAAACTCATCACTGTGGCACTTGCAAATCACTTATGGAATCTCTAATTCTACTACAACTGCAGGTGGAGAAGGCCTCCATATTTTTAAAGTGGAGTCTCGACAACAATGCTGACTGCCCTTCACACCGAAACAAAATCTACTAGAATAAAGAAATGTTGCTCTTCAGTAACATTGCCAGCAACTGAGAAAAGTACAAGCTTAAAAATTTAGCTCAGGCTATTTTAATCAAAACATTATATTTACAAATATTACTCTCTGTACAACATTTATATAATTTTGAAGTCTCCACATACAATAATATTTTTGCAATGCTAATCATTACCTCCAGTGTAGGGTTTCCAGTTATAATACTTTCCCCGGAAAGGCATATTGTCAAAATCTGCACATTGCTTCTCTCTAAAATCACGGGCCCCTGAAGGACACGGCTAAAAAATGAGACAAAATAGTTAATTTATTCCAAATATAAACATGAAAGGAAATGCTTAGATGCTTATACTGCACACGCAATCATGCAAGAGATTAGAAGGTGGTTTCCTGTTTTGTCTTGTGGCTCTGATTCTGAAATTTGCTTTATTACTTTACAGTTGAAGTGTCTATTTGCAATCTTAGGCTGGCATGAAATAGCTGAAGTAATTTAAAGAAAAGTAAGTGTTACATAACAGTTTCCATAAAACTGGAAAATCAGAATCCTCTCAAACTATGTGTCATAATCAATCCATCAGCTACCTTCTTATAAACACATTTAAAACAGCTGGAAAAAAAATCTGGTAGGAGCTGTAGGTTCAATTATACTGTACTAGGCAGTTGTACTGAGACACGTTATTAAGACATCAAGAAAAAAAAATAAAACATTTTCTAGAGAACTGTATCACTCCTGCTTACATGTAGCCTTGACAAAAGTATTGTTTTAAGGCTGACAATGAGAATAGATAGCATGTCTGGCTCTGATTACCAGCCTCCATGCATCAAGACATAAAAACGTTCATTTAATTTTTCATTGCTTTGCATTAACAATTACAAAACCATAAAGTATCTTTTTTACTTGGAATGAGGGTAGATTTAAGCAATATTAATCTTGGAAAGAATTACAGGAGAAACAGAATTCTTTACTTTTATAACATTTTTCATCAGCAGATTCCAAGTAATCTTGAATATATCCCCAACATATTAAACGTTGTTATCAATGTTTAAGTACCTGCTGAAATTGCAAGCTTCGTCAGAAAGTATTTAAAATACAGATTAAAATCCTGTTTAGAGTGGAAGACAAAAAAATTTTTTTGACAGACATCAGAGGTGTTAATAAATACTACTGCTTTATGAGCAAGGGAAGAGTCCATTTTATGGCACTTTACTTGTCTTTCTGCGTACCTAAGCCAGTTAGCACTTCCCAGGAATCTGAAATATGTTCAACTGAAAAGGACTCTATAAACATGGATGCTAAAAATGTATTACACAATGCAAATATAAACATAACAATTATGATTCTCATTATATATTAATCAAGATCTCATGATAGCCAGCCCATTGCCATATGATTCAGGAACTTTTAACTTTTTTTTCTCTGATTCTGAAGCTGTAGCAATATGAATTATAACAGTGGACATTAGACAGTATTTATATTTTAAATTTTCTCTATTACTCTATTATCTCCTTCGAATTAAAAATACATTTTTAAACACAATGCACTAACTGGTAAGAACAGAAGTGCAACTATTTTGATCCAATAATCCTTCAGATGATAACAATAAGAATTCAAAATCACTACATAAATTTTTTAAAAATTGTATTTTAGGATGTTCTTAATAGTAACCCAAACTAAATGTGCCTCTCTGCATCACATCCTCCAAGCAGTAGAAGGCCCAGTCCTGGCACCCCTCAAAGCTAGGGTCTGAATCTCTCCAGTACTGGTCACTTCATCAGTCCCACTTGCTCAGCTCTACACAACTGGTATTTTAACTGCACTGAATTCCCCTTACAAGTTAAATAAATCACCTCCATAATTAAACCCTTTATCTAAATAATTATACTAGGACAAAATAATAAAATACAAAAATGAGTGAAGGATCAAGATTTTCTTTTTTATACTCTAAAAAAAATTCTCACTATCTGGTCTTAGAGATGTAGTCTTCCTGCCTAATTTTCCTATCGTTTTTTAGTATCTTACCAATATGTGACACGAGGTAAAACTAAAGGCTATGATCTCAAGAAATGCATTTGAAACTGTGCTTGACAAACCTGGTTGCCCTCTATGACACAGCTGATGTTGGGTGAGTGGTGGACATTGCTTGCCTGGATTTCTCCAAGGCTCTCAGTCTTGCTTTCCACAGTCTCCTCCTGGAGAAGCTGCTGTGTTATGGCCTAGACAAGGGGTCCATATGGTGGGTGGGGACCTGGCTGACCCGCAGCATCCAGGAGAGTGGTCAATCACTCCTCTTCAAACTGACAACCTGCCACAAGGGGGGTTCCCAGGGACTGATATTGGGCCCACCACTGTTTATTTTCCAAAGTGATCTAGAAGATGGGATCAAGTGTATCCTGGTGCAGCTTTCCAACAATAATAAACTTGTTTGAGGAAGTGGATACTTGGGAATGGAGAGCCACCCTGCAGAAAGGCCTGGATAAACTGGAGTAGTGGGCTAGTATGAACATTGTGAAGCTCAGCAGGACAAGAGTAAGGGTTTGCACGCAGGGAAGAATAATCCAGCAGCACAGCACAGGCTGGGATCTACCCAGCTTGGGAGCAGCTCTGTTGGAAAGGGTCTGGGGCTCCTGGTGGACTCAGCTCCATCTGACCAGAGTGACCAGTGTGCTCTTGCAGCACGGAAAGGGAACAGGATCCTCCTGGCTCCAACAAGGGCTTTACCAGCAGAGATGAATTCCTTATCCCACCCCACACAATGCATGTCAGGCCACACCTGGAATACCGTGTTCAGTTTTGGCCCCAGTGCACAAAACAGATGTGGACAGGCTGGAGAGGGTCCAGAGAGAGCTGCAGAGAAAATCACAGGGCTGGGAAGCCTGGCATGTGAGGAATGACTGAGGGAACTGGGTTTGTTCAGCCTTGAGAAAGGAAGGCTTGGGGAAGCCCTTATTCCCCTGTTACAGTATTTAAAGGGTGGCTACAGAGAAGATGAAGATTCTCTCTTCTACAAGGAGTCACACAGAGGAGATGTAATGTGTACAAGTAATCCCTGGGGAGATTCCAATTGGACACAGAAGAAAAGCTTTCTCGATGGGAACAACTGGCAATTGGAATAATGTCCTCAGAGCAGTGGTGATTTCCCAACAGTGGATACTTTCAAGATTTGGCTGGACAGCCATCTTGTCCAGACCATGCTTTTGCAGAGAAATGTTGGACCAGATAGTCCTTGATGTCCCTTCCAACCTATGACTCTATGAACATCCTAGGCATAGAAATGCAAAAATATTACTACAAGGTAAGCTACAAAATGCATTTACAAAATGTCAGCTCTTTGGCACTAACTCTTTGTGTATCTGTTTTTTTCCTAATGTAAATGTGCAATAGCTGCTTCTCTTTCTTGGGTAAGATATTTCACTTTTTTCATGCAATTACAGTACATGGACAACTCCTGTCAAGCTAAAGACTGCTTGTGTCTCCAAATGCTCTTTTATGAGACTGCAAATCATGAGGTAGGAATCTAGCAAGCTTATGACAACTTAAACTGAGGTCTGAAGAAAGTCTGGAGAAGAAGATGTTTTGGCTTAAAAAGGTGTTAACAAATTATTGAACCAACACTGACACAACATCTGCTTATCTTGGAGTTTGGGGTCAGGCAGATTTCAGCAACCTATTAACAAAGGTCTATACAAGACCTTAAAGATGATGAGAAACACAGCGAGAAGAGCCACAGTTAAAACTCAGGTACTATTAAAAAATGTGGCTTCTCACATAAATTCATTTCAGAAAAAAATTACTTGAAAATACTAAAATTAGGAAAGCAACAAACAATATCTGTGAATGTATGCATAATGACAGGAACCAACAAAAAAACCATTCTATTAAGAGAAAGGACTGAAGAACAAGAAACTTTTAAAAGTATGTACACACACTTATATACATAAAACATTTCCAGAATTTGTAAGCAAACCATGTTTTTCATTATATATATAAAAAGAGAGACTTTTACAATTGTAGATGTATATCAAATTAAGATTCACATCCTTATAAATATTTTAAATCAATGAGTTATTTTAACTGAGAAATAACGTTTCTTGCAATTCTACTAGCATGTTGGTTTTTTTTTTTTATTAAAAACACTTTGGTAGGGAAAAGACATATTTTTTTGTTAGAGATTATGTGGTTGGTGGTAGAAAACAATTTTCTGATGAGTGTGTTCTTTATACCACCCTTATGTTTCCAGAACTTATTAGCTAATGTTATTTTCTGCTGATCTCAATGTTTCCATTAGCAGATGCCTTTCGAATTAAGAAGTCATATATGGCCTTGGAAGTGCTTGATGAGAAATAAGACTAGTAGGAGTGTGTGCACTGTTTCCAAAGGATTAAAATGGTCAAAAAAAAAAGACAACAGAACTAACTCATGTCTGCAAAAAAAAACGAAGTCAAAATGAGGCATTTTTTGGGTTATGAACAGTAGGCACTTTAAGCAGGGCTATGTTGAAAGTTATGGATGGGCAATGAATGTTGACACTGCAAAATTAACAGAAAAAATGTACAAACAGTACATTATTCATAAAAACAGTAACATATTTGCAAGCTCTTAACACTTACATTAATCAACCACCATTCCATAAAAACTGTCAAGCACTAAGGACTAACACATATCTTGAAACTAGTCTCTCTGATTCTTAGTGATATAGAATCCTACACATTGCTACAATAGAAATAGACTAGAATTGTCAACATTAAAACTGTAAATTTAGACTTCTGTAAGTACCAATATGTTCACGCACTGGAAAACCATACCAAAAAACATGCTTTAAAAAAAATGGCATTTTCAAATTGCCTGGCTTGGGTTTGCAATTACTTGTTTTTCAGACCTAGGCAATGAAATACAAAGCTCCCTTTCAAATAACTTGTCAAAACTACTGATTGAAATATGAGCATAGGTAGGAAACTGGTATTTTGTAATGAATAAAATTTAATACTTTAAATTTTGATAAATTGTTGCAGTGGTTTGAATGGATGCAAATTACTACACTCGGGTATGAACAATCAGCTGTGACAGCACAGCTGAAGAGTGACTTCCTAAACAGTGCTTTTAAGAAAGAGTTTTGGGCATAATGAATCAACATGTACTAAATGAACACTGTCACTATTGTAAGAAAAATTAAGACAATACTAAAATGAATAAACACCCATCACGAAGGTGACAAACTAAGTTCGAGGCCTAATGCTTCAAGGTGTGTGCTACAGGGACCCCAATGGTTATCAACACGGAGACTGCTGTAAAGAAGACTAAGAGACAGGATAGTAATCTGCAAACACAGGAAAGGTTCCAATCTCAGGAATAATATCAGTTATCTTCTTATTGTAAGTAGAGATCTTTAAGGATTGAAAAATATACATTATATTTTATGAAAATGGTACTGACTGTAAGGATATTGAAAAATACTAATGTTATTTCCTGGACTGGAGGTATTTCAAAACAGTTCAGGTGCCTAAGCATCAGTTAAGAATCGTTTATTGAGAATTATTTTGTCTTTGTGCCAGAGAATAGCCTGAATGGCCTCCTCAGAGACCTTCTGTATGTTCCTCTTCTGACCCTGTAAACTGCATCTCCGTAATAAATAAATAAAGAATAGGGGAAGAAAAAACAACTAAGAATAAAACTGTCTGAAAAGTGACAATAAGATATTTGGTATGATAAGAATAAAACAAATCATAGCAACATTTCAGTGGTATGTCTAGGTAGCTATGGCATCATTCTTAATAATAAAAAGGCATTAAAAATTGTATATTTGTGAAGGAACAGGATTACATATTATGTAAACATTTTTATATACTAGTTACTGTGGAAGATTGGAGACAAATACAACATTTGAAATAATAACGCCTGGACAAATACTTCACAAGAGTCCCAAAGAGTTAAAGGAGGAGGGCTGCTGTGTGCCAGTGTGTGTTTTTTAACAAATCTTAATCTTAACAGACCTTGTGTACGAACTGAAACAGTGCTAATGTAAAAAGGTAATTATTTGAAAAGTATTAGTAGAATAGTCTAGATTACAGTTTGCCTCATATCAATCCCAAATAAGCAGGAAAGTTGGCCAATACTTCACTTAAACATGTTTAAAAGAAAGATAAACAATAATACAAATTGGTATTTTTTTGTAAAAAAGAAAGATAAACAATAATACAAATTGGTATTTTTTTGTAAAAGTTTTATCAAATAAAACTTACTACAATTCTGGGTTAAAGTAAAAGAATAATGAAATACGCTTAGATTTTGATAAGTTACTTAATTTATAGTAGACAACATCCTGGAAGATGTTGTAATAGTTCAATAAAGTATATGTGAAATTTACTAAATATTGACTGACAGATTTCAATAAGCAGTCATCATGTAGTTGCCGAATTTGAAAGTGGACATCCTATCAACTGTAAGAATTAGAAAGACACCTGATGTGACTCAATATTTTCATTTGTGAACTACAACTACAAAAATACTTCTTGTTTATGAAATCTTCCAATTACAAAAGGACCACCTGAGTGAAAGTGAAGAGAAAGGTAAATTAATTGCAGAGTATGATCTGATAAACCAGATACATTCAAATTAAAATTGTACCAAGACAGACAAATGCAAAGATACACATCTGCAGAAAAACAGTAACACGGTCAAAGTTCCAGAATGGTGCACTGGGATTTGGAAGGCTGGACAACTGGAAAAGTTTTACAGGTCCTCCTGGACCAGCATCTAAACTTCAGCCTTTTTTACTACACCATGGCCCCTTCTTGGCTGTGTGAACAGGGCAGCTGTGATCAACAGTAAGAAAGTAATTTTTAATTTGGAAATTTTTAATACGGCCTAATAATGAGAATAACCTCCACAAAGAAGTTTGCGGGGACAATAATTACGATAATTAATAGTGATCATAAATGCAAATTTTTTTCAAAGAATCACTATATAAACTATTATATTATCCTGAATATATCAAAAGATAAAGAGGCGAAACAATATCTTTAGGTACAGATTCTCTCAGTGTTACAAACTTCCTTTATTAAATATGAAAATTAATATGAATTTAAAACTAAAATAGTAGAAAAGCCTTTTTATATTGGC
This sequence comes from Ifrita kowaldi, assembly GCA_013398055.1. Taxonomy (NCBI): domain Eukaryota; kingdom Metazoa; phylum Chordata; class Aves; order Passeriformes; family Cinclosomatidae; genus Ifrita; species Ifrita kowaldi. Next base: position 109,936 of record VZRS01004394.1, on the reverse strand, counting down.
AGTGCTGCTGACCTGTAATTTGACTTGGAAACTTATTAGTGAAATTCTTTACTGACGTGTAATTTTTTCTGGTTTGAATCTTAAGTTACTTGAACTTGTAATTTAGGTTCATAATTTGACCTTATACATTTATACTATGTCCCACCCCTTCAGCTGTAGGTCACTGTTCAATGTGTTCAGCTCTAAAATGGAACTGCGGGATCATTCTGTAAATACAGTAACTAGCAAATACCCGGTGGCGAAACAACAGGTTTCAAATACATTTGCACAGAGTGTGTAAGAAGATTGTGTAACACGTTAGCCCTGGATGTTACAAAGGTATAAAAAGCGTAAGAGGGCTTCAACATGGATTCATGGAGGATACTTTAACTTGTGGCAGTTAATGTAGTACAGGTACAACATGAGTTCCAGCAAACTTAAGACACACAGCCTTTGGAAACTCACAAGGTAAACCAATAGAAAAGTCATCCCTCACCTGTCAGAAGTGTATCATTTATTCCCTGAAAACCTGTTATAGGCCACTGCTGGGAGATCAGACAGTGGGCTAGACAGCTTTTTGCTCTGATGTGGAATGATCCTTGTTCACCTTTAACGTGGAAGCTCAAGTTGAACTCACTCCAGTCCTTAATGCAAGGGCACTAGCTAGGCACCACATCGAGACAGGATCCTAACACACAGGGTGCCTGCAACACAGATGTGCCTTACAGGACTGTTTGCCAATTAAACAGAATCCATACACTTTCTGAACTGGGGAAAAAACGCATCCATTGCTGCTAAAACAAACCAGTCAAGCTGATCACAGTGGAACAAAAATTACTTACATCAGTATTACAGGAGCGATAACGCTTCCTTTCTCCAAGGCAATATTTGCCTCCACCTGAAGGCCTGGAGAAACATGTTTATATGTTAGTATATGCATTAGAACAAACACAACTGCATGAGATATACTAATGCATTATTAGTATTAATACAAGACCAAGAGATACATATTATATAAATAAAAATAAAAATACATTCAAGTTTTAAGATGAGATTTTAATAAGAATTGTATCTTTGACTTGCATTGGAGCAGACACAAAACATTACTGGGTACTTGAAAAATCATCACTCATATAATATTAATGTAGTTTGCATAAGTTCCAAGCAGTACAGTTTAATTGCATTTTGAACACAATAAAAAAACTATTGGTTTTAATTATTCACTTGCTTTATAAAATTAAAATGGGAAACGAGTAAACAACCTATGTGATACTTTTTTTTAAATCATATAATCTTACTTGAAAACCAACAAAGACTGGTTTTATACTCAGAACCAGCAAAGACTGTATATTCTAGTTCAAGAATTTGACTCTGATTTGAATTAATCAGTATCAAATCTGAGGAAACTCCAGAGTAAGCAGATTTCTATTAATGTAGATAATTGGCTGCTAAATTCCCAAACCGTTCAAGAACCCTATCTTCCACGGAGGTCAAATAATGAATTAACTTAGACTTATATGGAAGATTAATCAGACATCAGCTCTTTGGCTTGCAACTTGAAAGCAGAAAGGAAAAATACTTTGTGAGGCTTTTATAATAAAAAATTAGATCTACAATTAACAATTAACTAAAAATTAAATCAATACTATTTTTCACATTACAGTATTTAAACAGGAAACATTATCCTTAATCAACAGGGTTGTTTTTTCTCCTAATGCAGACATATCCTTTCTCAAATGCATTTGCTTGCTGAACATTTCACATTTAGTCATTTTCATCATACCAAGCCAAATACATGGTGACAGAAGTCAGAAAAAAAATCTTAGGATATTATTCATGCTCCAAACAAACATTTCACTGGGACTTTTAAATACTTCTTTGAAAAAAATAATTAATTTATTATTCACTCACTAACATGTTATTGATGCATACAGATAATTTCTGCTTTTGAATCCATTAAGTAGTGATATTGGCCAGATTAGGTAGTTATTGCTAATAGTAGGGGGCAAGCAGACCACCTTAAGCAGCAGTGATATGTCATTATGGTATCTGTCTTGCAGAGTGCAGTGGAAAGCTGATGGACAGCCTGGCTTGGAAAACATGGATATAAGCAACAAATAACCTAAGTGAACAGAGAGCAGAAGACAAGAAAAGGAATGACACAAGACACAGAATGTATTTGCATGAAAGAAACACAAATGACTTTCAGAAAAAGTAGTCTTAAAAGCCAATAGCGGTGATTGAGATAGTGATTATGAGAAATGACAAGAAGAGAGCATGGAGTAATAAAACTATCCTGCAAAGACCTATAGCTGTGGTGAGGTATCAGAACAGGCAAAAGCCAAAACAGAAAAGAGCAGCAATTCATTCAGCAAAGAACAGCGATAGAAACAAGTATTCCTCATCTGAGAAGCAATAGTGACAGAGAGAGAAGCACTTACCTGACAGAGCTTCTCTGGAACAGTGCTCAGGACATTGGAAAACAGACAGATTGTAAGACAAGTACAGATGTATACAACAGAACAAGTAGTAGTGGAGAAGCTGGCTCCTCTTCAGAGAGGGCAAATAGACCAATAGGGAGTAGTGGCGGGGAAAAAAGATGCTGAATTGTTTTAAGAGTCAGCGGGAAGCCACAACTGAAGAGTTGGACAAGGCAGCACATAAATATATTGTATTCAAGATAATATTACTACCTATGGTTTGTATGTAAGCAGTTATATTGAAAACTTGGAAATACTGTGTTCAGTTTGGTTTTTTCTAATAAGTAACTGGCAATTGCTATTTTATATCTGAGACAAGCATTAAAGGAAATATGCCCTAAGAAAGAAATCTACCTAAGGCATAATTTAAATATATTTTGATGAACAGCAAGTTGCATAAAGAAAACCATTCTGGTTACTGCTAAATATAAATCCAGCTATCTTTACAGTACATAAGATACATTAAAAATGTTTAAAGTATGTCTAGTGAACTTCTCCTGTTTAAGCATTTCTGTCTGCTATTTTGAAGACAAATGTTGGCAAACTAGCAAAACATTTTTACAGATAACATGTGAAACCACAGTTTTGAATAACTTCCAAATGTGTCTTTTTGTTGGCTCCGGCTTACTTTAGCTACTTACGCTGGACTGTCACAGTGTCTTATAGATGAGGAGACTCCTCCCCCGCAGGTCCTGCTGCACTCTCCCCATATTGACCACGGACCCCAACCCCCATCTATGCTCTGGGGCCAAGTGCCAAAAGGTACGCACTCTCCCTGATAACACCACTGAAAGATTTCACAAAAAAAACATAAAATTAGCTTGGAGTCTGACAGAGTTATCAGGACAGAAAAATATAAGGGTCAGACAATGACCAATTATAGGCATTAGCAGTCCCTGTATAGATAACAAGACTAGTATTTTACTTTTTCTAGCCATGTTTAGACATCGGTGAGGGTATGTGTGATTTGTTAAATGTCTCCACTCAGTTCTGAATTATAGGTCCCTAACACACAGCAGAAGTACTTTTTATTTCATCAGCCTCCTTAATATTTCACAAGTAAGGAACTACAAGTTGCTTACATTCTCTTAAACACTAAGATTCATTTCCAAGCCTGGTTTGGTAAAAGACCCTCCACTGAAGATTCATGTGGAGGCTTCATTACAGAAAATGAAAAATCGAAAAATTCCCCTGACAGTATTTTAAAGAAAGTATTTATTTTTATAAAAGAAAATCTGGACGACATTACAATGAAAGAAGAATTTGTCGCAGTATTTCATTTACACTAACACTACAGACAAAATAAAAGTAGTGATGAAGCATTAAACATGGTACAGAAAATCATTTTATAATAGTGGCTGGCCATTTGTTCGGAGCAGAATGAACATGTGTACGTCATTCAAGCAAACACTTAAACTTTGCAATATTATTACTTAAATCAGAAACACAAAATGACAGACAACTCACACAAATTATTAACTATTAAAACAATTTATAATTTCCTTCATTAGAGACCTTTTCTAAACCTTTCAGAAATAATCCTGGGGCCCATATTTTGATCCACATTCTGGTGTCTACTGTATCACTGAGAATTTGAAGCAGCTCAATTAGATACCCTTTCCTAGTATTGCAGGCTTAGGTGACAGAGCAGAGTATCGACTCAGATATTCCATGACCTGAATCTGCACATTTCACTTCCAAAAGGGAGCAAGTGCTGTTTTTTAAACTCCTTTGAATTTCTGTAGCATTGACCCTTTCCAAAAAGAAATACAGACAACTTCTGTGCCCAAAACTAGCCATACGAATTTGACCAAACACACTGAGACATGCACAGAAGACATGGACACACATATCCCTGTCTCTCTGTAAGCACTACTGGAAGACAGTCTTTACTTCAGAGTAATATGTACAGCAAAGCCAAGCTTTCCCTTTCTCTTCTTGGAGTTCTGAATTTACAGACTCAGTCAGGGCTTCATCAGAGGACTGTACCTTCATATCGAGCTTCTCTTAAATCCAGACTATTATTGAATGTCTGCATAATGCAATTCATGCCATACAGTGAGTGAACTCACATTTTTAGCTAGCATAGATATATCCAAATAGTGCAGTGTTTTGCAATGCCTCTAATGACACAATCCGGATGGAGAATAAAGTATTTATGTGAGCTAAAGGAGTGCCTAAAATCATGTGGTTTTCTTCTCTTTACAGTGATAAATTAAGTGATAAAAATTGTATTAACTAAATACAAAAATCTCCTTTTTACAGTCTATTAGAGATGCCACACTAGTACATGAACAGATATTTAATGCTAAAGTCAAAAGCTAAACATGAAAATGCTTCTAAGAGTAAAAATGTAAACTACTAATGTAATTTAATTAAAATTACATTATATACATTACAAACATATCAAGAATCAACCTAAGAAACGCAAGATACTCAGATTTAAAGGTAAACCCATAATATCACAGATATAAAACTGAATGTGTAAACCATCCTAATTCCGTACTATTAGAACGATAGAGACAATGGGCAGGTGCAATTTACCTGCTTTATTTTTCCAAGGCTGTATAAAATCCCTATCGTGTGTAATTTCCACTGTCATGCAAATATTGTCTTCCGCATTCCCACATTGCCGTTTAAAACCTCTTTAAATGCTCAGTTTTCTCTTCTACTGAACTTATATCTGAGCATTTAATGCTCATCTTGTGTTAATTTTCCAGTAAAACTTTATCTTTCACCAGAAGCCAGTGATGCATAGAATCTCTCTCAGAGTAATTACAAATGACAAAAATCTTCATTATTTCTAGTACGACTGCAGAAATATGCACCCTTCATGAATGACAGCCACCTCATCTGCTACAATGAGGTTAGGACTATCGAGTAATCACGATATGAAGAAAGAAGAGGAGGTGACAGCTATTTTAAAAGTTCTTCATGGAAAGTTTAGATCTGAAATATTAATTCTTCTCTAACATTGAAAGAATAATTTTCCATTATTTCAATAGAAAGATGACAGTGATGCATTCAAATACATATAAAATATGCAAATCCTCTGTGAATAATGTAAGCACTCTGAAATTTTTCCTAAAGTAGTGACTAACAAAAATAAAATATGATACAGTGGCACATTTGAGATCACTTTTATGACTATTAGCTGCTTTACAGAATTAACATTTATGACAGTATGATTTTAGAAAAATCCCACAACAAGCACTCTAATATTGAGGAAAATTGGTATTCTTTATGAGGAAGAAAAATATTAATGTCAATTTAAATTTTAACTACTAATTTTCAATCATCAGTTCTATAATTATTTTGCAAGAAAGGTTAATGTCCAACCATAACTTACATTTATCTTATGTTAATGTCCAAGGATAAGTTAAATCATCCCACAGTGTAGCTATATAAACTATCCTTTCATTTTTTGCATGTTTGCCCCACATTTCCATGCCTAGCACAGATGTAATCTATGATCTATGGAAAGAGTTACTTTTTAAATTACTTTAAATTAAAACACGACATAAGCATTCCTATCAGTTTTGTCTTACTGTTTTATATGCACAATTTATTCATCAGTGTATTTTTAAAAATCTATCAGTTAATTTATCTTCACAAAGACATCTCTAGCAATAGCAGAGAGAAACTTCATGCATATATAAAATTCTTATTACAGATTAGGAAAACCGTATCTTTTTTAACCCAGCTGATATGTAAAACCCCTCACCAAAGAATGAACATATTAAAGCTTCAAAACAGAACAGATGTAACAGTTCCATCAGCAGCAAGAAACCACTCTATTCTCTCTCCCTGTATGCAGAAAACAGCTGAGTAACTCTTATGGAAAACGCTCTAAAAACCTTCAGGTGTGAGTAGATATAAACTATGGAAAATTTCAACCCAAAGGGTTAAAAGCTTGGCAGGTTTATAAAAGCAACTGAAAGAAGGTTTTATAATAGAAGGTTAGGGTATTTTAATTGTAGGAATCCCTACACATCCTGCCAATAAGATATTAATGTATATTGCATCAAATTATACTTTGAGTTTTTCATTACACATGATTTACCTAAGTAAATATATAAATATTATTAAATACTCTGAGATCTTGTTAGGTATTTAGAGCTGGAAATGTCATTTATTATATATTTGGCCAGAGTCCATCAAAATAGGGCTTAACTTGGTTGCAGCCTTTAGGCATGACAGCAGTACAAATGTAGCAATAATAATAACAACAACAATAACAACAACAATAAGAAGGTGTTATAGCATTATAACCTGTTTATTTCACCTTAGTCTTTGGGAAAGGGAATGACATATTTGGAAAGAGCTCATGCTTTCTGGTTTATTGCTACAAGAACTATTAATTCACAGGGACCTTTGTGGATACAGTTTATAGACACAATTCTCTGCTGCTAACAGCCTCTTTGGTTAACAGGTTTATCTTTGTAAACTGGCATGGATTGTCTCATTTCCCACTAAAATCTAACAATGGAACAAGATACTGATGGCTGGAAAAGGATGTTTAGTGGAGAGGAAACTGAATAAAACCTCTTGACAAGGGGACAGATAAACCTCTTGACAAGGGGACAGATCAACATTGTCTAAAAGGACCTCAGTTTGTAGTCTCATGGTTTAAAAAACATAAATTGAGGTAAAGTACTCTTTGTAATCAAAAAGGAGGGATGGTTCCAAAATAAACCTAGACTGTTGATTTAAGAGCAGGGCTTCTAACATTTTCTATTACTCTAATATAAGGTAACATTTTTGGTACAATGTGAAGGTCTCTATATTTTTACTGGCTTACTCTAATCACTCCATTTCGTTAAAATGACTGGTTCAATAAATTCATTTAACATGGTTTACCAGTATTTCCAAACCCAGCGTGGAAAAGCCATCAGAACAACACCAGGTCATGGGTCCTGAATGAAGCCGTCAACACACATTAATAAACTGTGACAGCTGCCCAAAAGCTTTCATTCTTGTTGTTTAAACATCAGATTGCAAGTCAAAATGCACTGTTATCTTTGTTGAAACCAGCTCAGCTAGCATGACGAAAGTCAGAGTAAGAATATATGTCAATGGTCATCGTTCAGAAAAAAAGCCTATCTGGATCACTGAATCTCATGAAAAAATGCAGCACCTCTCAGAAAGACACTGGAAATGGTTTAATATAACAAGCTGTCTTCACTTCGTACAAACCTGCATAAAATATATTATCTTGAAAAAAGGTAGGTAGAATGCATTTTTTCCTCCCCAGTATGTATCTTTTAAATAAATTAAAATATTTTTCTCTCCTCTTTGAGATCTGTATCGATTTTGCCTTGTAACTGAGAAACAGGCTTCTAATATTCTTGTCTGAAACTACTGATCTACAGAGATTGTTTTAAAATCAAAATTCTCATATTCAGGCAGAAATTGTAGTACTAAGTTTATCTATTGCAACACGGACTTTCTGTACTTTTCTATTAGGTAGAAGAGTTTATCTGACTGCACATCAAAATCCATAAAGCTAAACAGTTATGCAACCATAACTGAATAACGAAAGAATAATTCAAAGTCAAAACAGAAATGTCACTGGGAAATACAGGCTTTTATAAAATCCTTTTATGAAGTCAACATTTTTTCTATACATTTGTATGATTTGGCTTATATCTGAAAAAATAAAATTCTTTTCCCTTCTAACAAAATGACATAGTTCAGGCTCTAGATTTATGTTGCACGTTTTCAAAGTCCATGGCAGACCTAAAGCTGTAACAATCCTTTATGGAATAGTGGTGTAAAATCTAATAAAGATTAAACTAAAAGAGTTTTTACCAAAAAATTACTCAAAAAATATACAGAAGAAATAGAGTATGTTTTGGGGTTGTTCTTTGATCCAGGTTATAGAGAGGACAAATATTTTATTAAACTACACATATAAAATAAATGTGAAAAAATTCTGTAGGACACTTTCCATTAGGATGCACACGTATTCTGAAAAACTAAGTTTTTGTTTGAACTGTTATAATTGCCGTGGAATACTTTAATGTTCTAGTTCTTTCTCCTTGCAGTCTTTGAACAATAAATTGCTTCTTCAGACAATAAATTGTTTGTACTCACCCCCTTTTCAATGCTTCCTGTCTGGCAAAGAGTACCTTCTGCTGCTGGAATGCTGTTGGTAACACAGCGGTTACTTTTGCTGAGGCACCAGAGCTCTCTACACACTTCCTAGGAAAGAAGGCAGAAGCAAGTTGATCAGAATAAAAGTCTACAATTTCTTCCAGTCTTCATACACACATGTATACACAAATTTGTTTTGAACAGAGACAATTAAGACATGGTCTGGAGAGAGAAATCTGAAGAAGGCTGTGATGGCAGCTATTTTGAAGCCACTATATTTTGCCTAAGAATATTCCGCCAAATAAAACATTGTGGAAGCACCAAAAGTAGACAATAATGTGGTTTTCACACCTGCCATGCAAGCAATGTTTTATAATTGCTTTTTTTTTGATTTGTGCTAAGACTGGGCTTAGTATATCTTAGCGTTGTTATAGAAGCCATCTTTGGATGAGCTGTAGAGTCTCCATTAAGGTTGTTACCTGCCTCAAAATTACCTGCCAAAAAGAATACCAATAATTTTGAGACATGAAACAGCAACAATCACTTTTCTTTCCCTTATGTAAAAAAGAAGTTTTTGAGCTCAGACTACCTGCACTCCTCTTCTGCAACATTTGCTAAAGCAGTGCACGTGCAGTTAGAACTAACTAACCTATGTACTAAAATACTTCCTTTAGGCTTTTTAGATTAGCAGCTGCTCTTTTATAAATGATTTAGCCTATCCTATTTCCCTATGTTGTCAGTGTTAAACTAACTGAAATTTCCAAAATATCTTTTTGTTCCTACTATATTTCTTCATTTGGTTTTGCCCATTTACTAATTAAAATGAAACCAGTTCTGCTGACATTGGAGATAAATTGTTAAAACTAGCTAAGGGTTGAAATTCATAACGTGGGCATGATCCAAAATCGGGTGAATACCAGAAATCTTCACAGTTGCTTCAGTTGCTCTTGGATTCAGCTGTGTATGTACAAAAGAATCAGGAGAGGTTTACTTTTACAGTAAATTACTTACACAATCATCTTTGCTGTATTACTTTGGGATCTGTGCAAGATTTCACAACTTCCTTATATGTATTTTATATTTTAAAATACTTTTTGAAGTTTGGAGTAGAACAAGATCTTTAAAATGATCTTATGATAATCCTTACTGTTACTTATTTAACTGCTGCTTGAAATAATACCCTACAAAATATCCTTGCATAGATTCTACAGTGACACTTCAAAGAAAAAGAAAAAGGAAAAGACAGTGTGAATAAATTAAAGTTATTGTCCACTCCCCTCCAGGTTCATTGTTTCTCTGAGGTGATGAATAACCATCTGGCACCTATATACACTATATGATGTGTTCTATACACATCAACAGGAACAACTGTTACGTTTTACCCTGAGATTCACATTTCTTGCATTGTACTACATATACAAATTGATTTATTTATACATTACTCACTAGTTGCTGCAGCAACAGTTCAACAGTAGAATCTTTTCTTGAAAAACGCAAAATTGTTTATGAAGTTCAACATCAGCTGGTGCCATTCTTGCAAGATTGTTAATACAATTTTATGTAGCTTAGTTTCATGACTGGCAGAAGCAACGTATCTTCTTTATAATGCATAAAAAAATAAACTGTAAGAATGGTCTGAAATTATATGGACTGAAAGCTGATGATTCCTGGAGTTTCCACCCAATTTTTGACAATTAGGCCTAAGTTAGTTCATCCTATTTAGTGTCTGGCTCTATGAAAACCTAAATTAAATTGTTAAGCCTTTTTTAGGAGAAATACTGCCACCTGTAAAAGTCTACCTGTAACCAACGCAGAACGTTTCAAATTAGTTTCTTTTGCAATAAAGAAATGCAAGCAGTATAAATATTTACTTAACTTAAAGCTTGGAACAAAAATTTTTTATCACTCAGCTGAAAAATTTTCAAATTAATATACACATAAATAAACATATTAATTGAAATAAAACAAAAAAGAAGTAACAGAAGATACATCACAAAGCTTCTTGAAAAATATAACTAGATTACAAATTTCACAGCCACTAAGGTGCTAAAATTCAACACAAAATCAATTTCACATCTAAATCAACCATGAATCCAAACTTCAATACAGTATGGATTTCAAAGTGAAAACCTGAAACGGATTCTTTTCAGACACAGACCTCTATGAGGTCCTCCTGTCATAATCCTGTCTTATTTGCTTTAGCCTTTAATTTACTTCCTCATTGGTGTAATTTACTCGTTCATGCTTCATGTGTGGTTTACATTGTCAAATAGCAATTAAAAGCTTCAGACTGTGACAATTCTACTTGTGACCTTCTATTTTATTAATTAACTTTAGGTCTGATTAAGTTCCAATGTCTAAATTAACAGCTGTTCTGACTTTGTGGAGTTTGCTCCAATGCTCTGAAAATCAAAACATTCACTTGCATTATGAAACAAAAGATTTCGAACATTCTGATATAGACAAAAGCAAAAACTCAGGTCTGGATAGCAGTCTGGAGTTTTAAAACATCTATGTTTCAGGATGATTTGAATCCAGAATTCTGTTTTTTGATCCAGAGTTTATATGCAGAATTCTGCTTCTGATACACCTACTTATATTATCATATAAGTGGAAGTAATAATTAACATGTCTTTGCCAGCCTAACATATCTACAAACAACAACTTCCTTTCAACAGGATTCTTTCTGTATATTCAGGCTTCTCTGGTGCATTGGACTCTTCTAAATTCACTGATCTAGTACCAGCTTGACATTTTAATTCCAAACAGATAACCATCTCAACAGTGTGAATCAATGAATACAGCACTCCAAAACTATTTTAGTCATTCATCTGTTTGCAGGAAGGATCCAAGCATGTCAACTCACCTCCCTACTTTACATAATAAGAAAAATATTTATTCCTGAATTGTTTTGAGAAGCAGTATATTAAAACTAGATGTTATTACTGACATAGTCTGAGAGTCCTTTTTCAGACTGTAATTTCAGCGGGAATTTACCTCCGTAAATCCCTAAAGACAAAATGATAGCAGTGTAAAATTACTGTGGGCTTTATCATGCTATTAATGTTGGAGCAAAAACCTCTACTTAAATCAGAAAGGAGTTCTCCTTGAGACAGATATACAATATCCTAAAATCAACAGAATACTTCCTCAAAGAAAAACTATTCATAGCACCAAAGATTCACAAAAATAACCCAATGTATCAATTTGTAGACATAATTTACATTAAACCCAGGAAATGAAAGGGTTTTTGTAATATCTTTTAAATATAGCCAAACTTATTTAAGATACTGTTTATTTTTCCCTGCTGTACTGCGTTTAAAAGAAAACATAGACTCTGCAGTATATTCTCCATCACCCTGTACATGAAATGAAAAATAACATTGATAGTCATTTGAAAACAGACACCTAAAAAGAAGTAAAAAAGTCCATCTGTGCTGTTATTTCATCAAATGAAAATTGAATTATATCAGGTACTCCTATGTCTTCTTTATTTTCAACTGACCTTGGAAACTTTAAACAAAGAAGTTCTGACCTGTTCGCCAGGTCAACCCCACGACCCCTATAGCTGCTACTAGGATAGTCATTGACTGGAGCTATTTCCTTACTACCCCCAATATCTGCAACATCTCTAATCAATAGTTTTTAATAAGCCAGCCTTAAAAACATAGGAGAAACTGCCCTGAAAAAGTCAGGCCCAAAATCACTAATAGAAAGTATACTGCTTTTTTTTCCACACACTCACAAACACAAGCACGCACACTCACCCACCCACACCCACCCACCAACAGGTGACCCTTTTAGGGTAGTCTTTTCTTCCATGGAGAAGGATGAAGCTAACATCTCTTTTGCCAACATTATATTGTTTTGAATAATTTAATGAAACTAAGAGAAAGTAGCATAATCCGAAAATTAGTAAATGACCTCAATGTCAGTCTCCAAACGTCTGGATTTAGTAGGTACTAATTTGTAAAGCAAACAAGGGAAAAGTTTTAAAAATCCAGGAAACATAAACTGAAGCTGAGGCCTTTCACAAGATCAAGACAAGATAGATGACAACCTGTAACGGTGTATCTTAGGGCTCCATGACTTCAGTTTGGAATTCGGATGCTTGTATTTGCAGTAAATTAAACAAAGCTGAACCCATCTAGAGAAAAAAACACAGCAAATCAAATTACCTTCTTTTGGGCTAAGTATTATAAATGATGGAGCCTCTTTCTGTTGCATCATGCAGAGTTACATATAGGCATTTCAAATTATGTAACATCTAAGCATCCTATATCATAATCATCATAAACTGTTACAATACAGCACAATGGAAACTCAGTAATATGAGCAGAGATCACATTGCTGTGCTGTTCTTGTTTTCAAAACTAATGAAAGCTTCCAACAAATGTTAGCAGTTCAGCCCATAAAATTAAAAAAAAAGTAAGATGGGAAATACATTCACAAAGCATATTAAATTGTGATAATTTGGGAGGTTCACCTTTTGTTCATAAAAGTTTAAAATCCTAATTAGGTTTGTCAGTTACTTCAGCATGTTTAATTTATAATACGCTGCACCTCTTGATGAGCATTCCTAAAATACAGCATAAAAATAATTAGCTTGAATTGCAATTCGGACCTGAAAGCCATCAACAGAGTACTCTCAGCCTCACTGCTGAAGAGCAGCTGATAACTCGACTAAAACTAGAAGACCCTAATCAGTAAGTGAACTCCAGAAGGTTCAAAGTTTTGTTCAGATAAGCACCCAAAAGTTACCATTTTAGTGTTTCACTACCAAAAGCTCATTGAGTGCTGGAGCATTTTATGAATCACAACATGCCAAAAGAACGTGAAATAGAATACAAAACTTAAGTCACACCTTCGTATTATGCTACCACCATTCTTTCCTAAATATTGGGTGCTTATACGAACCTCAGGGAAACTACAGGAACCCTAGAAAGTCAACCACCTCCAAGCACCATCTTCCCTTTCAAACTCACACAACCTATTCATCTTTGTTCAAACAACATTCTGGTGTCTGGAATCTCATTACTGCTTCTACAATCATCTAATGCACTCCTCCTGTTCTGATCACCAGCTTCTCCTTGCACTTTTTTAACAGCATTCATAAGATGCAGGCACATTGGTGTTCACATCTGTGTCTCTATGAAAGAGAAAGAGAAAACAAAGACAGAAAAGAAGGAAAACAGAAGGAGGTTTGGAGACCAGATAGTCCTACGGAAGAAAAAAAGAGGACTGCAGGAACTTGTTCAAAAAAGGATGCAAAACTACTTTAGGTTCCAGAAAGAGGAAAATTTCTGGGACTTCCCCTGGCTATACACATCAAAAACTCAGGAAAAAGAGAGAACAAAATTCATTTAATTACAACACAATCCTATATGGCCTTACACAAGAAAAGTTTGAAACTTTAATAATTGGTAATGTTGAAGGCCTGCACAATAATGATGAGAGTTCTTTCAACTGACTAGGCAGACCTTGGGAAGCAAAAAAAAAAAAAAGGAAAAATTGATTAAAAATGACAGAGTGTGATATCAGGATCTTCAATTCCTTTCTTTCTTTACACATACTTTTAACACCACTTCGTGAGCAATGCAATGTAAATCCATCTAATGAAACTACTTACGCACAGCAGAAGTGTAAAGCAACTTAGTTATGTTATGATATATGAAGTTGTGGTCAGAAAAGGTACTTTATAGTAAGTTATTAGCTATTATGTCCAAATTCAACTAAATGCATGATGCTAGGCATAGTATCAATGGCGAGAAAACAAAAGGAAGCCAGTGTCTTTGGTGCAAAGATACACCAGTGTGTTCTCTGCCTTTCCTTGTGAAAAATCACCAGCTTCGACAATGTGCTTCTACCTTCCTATAAAACCCCTACACCAATCTTAATACTACTGCTCTTTATTTAACTGGAGTAAACCACATCAGTATTTCATGAGCAAAGAGACAGTTTAATTCACAAACATTAAAATTTGTATGACCCAATTACAAGGGTCAATTGCAATTCAGGCTTTTTGCCCTAGCGGAAATATTGTAGAACTATAGGTGTACAGTAATGTGTTTACTCTGCTGGATTTGAAAGTCAGCTGACCAATTCTGGTGGAAAAGCATAAAATGCAAAAAAAACATACCAAATAATTACAAGCTACTATCTCTGAAACCCTGCTGCTGGCAGCCAGCAGCTTCACAGATCGTAAAATGCAACACAGCAATACCAACCATATGCATAAAGCATTAACTGCTTTTAAAATGTCTGAGGTTTTAGTCCTAAAAATATAGGGACCAGCTCTAAAGCAAAGCATTATTTTGAACTACAAAATCAGTAAGTTACAGTCAGGCATTTTCCAGGTATCATTTAAACTCGTAAGGTAGAGAAATTGAAAGTCAAGACCGGAATTCTTTCCGGAGTTAACCCAGAGACAGACAAAAGCCAACTGTTACTCAGCAGATGCTCAAAGGATAAGGACATCAGAAGTCAATAAAAAAGGTCCCCCTTACAATCACCTAAACCAAAAGACTAAAGAAGGTTCTGAACTACCAGTGGAACTAACACACAAACAGAGCAGACACAACTGACAATCAGCAGAAGAAAGTCCACACTGCATCATCCTAGAAGACGTAGGATATCCAGAAGTTACATAACTGAAGAGGAACTAGCACTGTTTCTAACAACCTCAAAATCCTCCACTGCAGTGAATCCAATAAGATACCTGAAAGCATGTACTGCCTTCAGGAAAAAGCTATGCATCGGTATTAAATGGCACAATTTCCACCATTAGAATTTGGCTCACTGGAAGTCATAAATTTAACATTCTCCTGAGTGTGAAAATACACCCTAAAACTGAAATATCTTAAATAGCTTGAAATATTGCCTTTTGCTTCTTTATTCAAAACACCCATTTCTTCACCTAAATTCTGTTAAATTGTCCCTGTATCAGAAGGGATATAGCACAGTATGTAGAATAGCATAGTATAGTTTAGTATAAAGAACAACGCGCATGTAACACTAGAAGGATCACTGTCTACTTGCTAAAATATAGCTTTATTTTTTCAGCTCAAACAGCTAAGGCATCACTTTGAATTCTTGTCTCACTTAATGTGCTTAACAACACAGAAAAATCTGACCAATAGGTGCCATGCTTTTGCTAGAAGAGTTCTGTCCATATGTAACTGAACAGTTTAACTAGGAATAGTCCTTAAAATAGCATCAAAACTACTGAAGAGCCCCTTTTCATGCCAAATTGTCCCCTTTTCAGTAAACACACACATACAAAAGCAGAAACTTGCAGCCCCTTTTTGTAATTGAGTCCTCACACTTTAATTGGTCAAACACCTCTCCATGTATTTAACTTCAAGTTTCTAAGTAAGAACAGTTCCAACTTTAACTGTGAAAAATTCATTGCAGAATTAGGACATTATCTATGATCTAAAGCAACAAACAGTTTAACTAAAGATCCAGAGGGAGTGGATGAGAAAATAAGGGGGAAAAGGCAAGAAACATAGTTTAACATTAAAGCTACAGGGTTGAAAGAGGTAATTTTTCTAAAGGTTAGAAGATTATGGCATAATTCCTAAGCAGAAAAAATGTGAGGATTTTCCAAGTTACTTTAAAAACATCAATTATATGAACAGGTACATCACAGGCCATAGGAAACTTGAAGAGTTTTTGCCTTTGATTTGAGAGTTCAACTGTTTCTCTTGTCATGGCTTGCCACCAAAAACCAGTAAGGAACATGAGCAAGGGAAAAAAGTATGCAATTTTCTCTGAAAATCAGAATTTATTCCTTTAGGGTCACTAAACCCCCTGTTGGAAAACCTGCTCTACACCCTTTTTTACTAGACACTTCAAATAAGAAGGGCTAAAATAAATGCTTGAAAGGACCTAGTATATGAACCACATTCACTGTTAATTAGGTATTTTCTGCTATATTTTTCCATCATAGTTACACATGTGTCTGTTAGAAAAAGATCCATGAACTATTAATGGCATCTTCATGTGAATAGTACATTGAAAAGAAATATCCAAAGCATCGACTGTTTACTTTTGATAAAAACAGAGTTGAGCATTCAATTTAGCTTGTCCTGGGATTTAGATCTAGTTTCACTACTCAGTCCTAAAATCCTTTCTTATGTAAATAAATCCTTTTTAGGGAGATATTTTTCATCTGCACCACAATCTCCCAAAGGCTGTTTCCCACCTGCTTCAACATTATCACTTCAAGTCTCCAAGATAATCATCACCATGGTCACATTTGCAGAGCATTATGGCCATAGCAGATAATATTTTTAAATGTAGATACTATTTTAAATGCATATTACTTCCTACAATGGATATTACCAGACTTCTACAATAACTTATTTATTAATACATGCAGTTTGAATCCTATGATCAAAAATAGGGTGGTTATTTCCTGAGACACTTGGAAGTTATATTCACATTGATGGCACACTGATGGAACACAACACTCTGTATCAATTCAGAGGTGTGGTAATGAAGCTTCACTTCATGAAGACATTGCCTCAATTAAGTGTCAACATCTTTTCGGCAACTCTAAGAGAATCCAAAGAAAAAGCTTTTTAAAAGAAAGCAGAAGGCAAAAAGCAAAGACAACCCACACATCTTCATAACTTCCAATTATTTCTGGTTTAGAAACTGGATTAAGAAAGAAAATGTACTGTGCAGCAGGATCATCACAATAATGGTTACATAGTTTAACAGTGTTTAAAAAAACCTACATATATGTGGAAAAGCCAGGTTTTGCACATTATGAACTTTGCAGTTTAATTTAAAATGCAATATGTCTCCAAAGACTGTGCTATAAATCATAGATTAAATACCTGCAGATTTCCCTGGTCTGCAAATAATAGATTGTGGTGAAAATTTGTAAGAAAAAAAGAAAATTAAAAAAGGTGTGACTTAGATGAAGAGACAGGAAATAGGGCCATTAAAGAATAGTGATGAGATGTAAGAACTTAAAGAGGAACAACAAAGGCCAAAAGAGGCTTGATGAGGAATCAGAAGACCCAGAGCTAGTCAGGAAGCTACATAGCTCTTAGATCCTTTCCAAAACGCAATTTGCCGAAGAGGCATCCCAAGAATAATACTGTATTTATCACCCCAGAGATATTAAAAATGAAATTTCTTTGTATTATTCCATTATTTTATCTGAACAATCTAAAAATTTAAAATTATTAAAACTATTTACTTTTAAACCATAAGACATGCTCTGAATGTTTACTTCGTGTGGTCTCAGCTGATTACTTCATAAGAAGCATAGCAGAATGCGTCCTTTAACTACATATTTTTGGCCGGAAGATTTTAAGCAAACATTTGTAACACAATGACCTACATGGGAAGGTTTTTATTTCTACTGTAAATTTATTTACTTTAATTATTGCACACTGGTACTTGCAGCCAAATCTTTGCTAGTACTTTGCTACTCAGTATTCTATTCAGCTATCTAACTTCATGTTCATCTGTTCCCATAACCATAATTCATCTTTCAAAAAAGATATCTGAATAATGTCAGATGCAATAGACTCGGTGCCAGGGGGAAAACAAACAAACAAACAAACAAGAAAATAAAATCAGACCTGATAAATCAATACAAGCACAAAAGTAACTTCAAAATGTACCTTTATACTGAAAGGTTAAAGCCAACACAACAGACTTTATGTTTCAAGATTAATACAACATAAACCTGATCTCAACTAACTGAAATCAGGGAAAATTCTCTATTACACTTTCCAAGAATCAGGACTGAGTGTTCTGGGCTCTTTTTTTCCCTACAGTTAAGGAACAGCTTACCCAGCTCATCATTACCCACGTTTTAGTATACAGCACATACAAAAGGCTCAAATAAAAGATGCAGCATAAGGATTAAAATGAACCCTTTGCTTACAAATGATGGCACTGGATATGCTATTGGAAATCTGTAACCCACTACTACAACTAACTAAAGATTTATGTTCTAGAGGAATATATACAAATGACTAAGCAGAACACTCAGCATAAGGATTAAGACTTCTTACCCCATATTTACATTGGCGGGATGTTGCTCCATACTGGAAGCGACACTGTTCATCAGCATCATACACCTGACCTGGGGCCACAGCTGGATAAAGAAAGTCACGCTTGGGAGGCTCATTATCAAGGCAAGTACCACGGCCCGAACTGTTCAACATAAAGGACCAAATCAATTAGGAATTCTACTGACTGTAAATCACAGTAATGATATTATGTATCTAGTTCTTACTTTTAACAGCACTGGGTGTGAAACAAATATGATTGCAATAAACAGACAGTAAGAAGGTACACCCATATTAACACGAGAAAATATTTAGAGGTAATTAAGAAATTAAAATAATTTTTCATCATTACTATTTAAAAAAATGCTTATTTTAAATTGTGAAATGATTTCATAAATTATCCTTTTAAAAAGTGTGATAATTTCTGAGCCACACAAGACTGATTTTCATTTTTGGTTTAGGATTCCTATTTGTTTTCACTGAAGAACAGCTACATTTGGTAATAAAATGAAAAATAAACAAATTAAGCAAATACAAGAAATCATTTACAATTTGCAATGACCCTTCTGATCCTTTAAACAGCTAAGTATAATCTTACAGATATGAGCAGCTCAATTGGTTTATGTAAAAATAAAACACATTGGAGTTTCAACATGACAAAATGTTTATAGGATCAGGACCTTAACAAGCAAGCTTTTCTTCCATTTGAGTGAAGAAAATGGTTACAGAGGTAAAAATTCTGCAGGAACTTCAGATTTACCTATACTATGGTGAGTGAAAAAATTTGTATGGGTCCAAGATCTTTTTTATTGTATTAATATTTAGTCTTAAAAATTTCATGTTAGAGCCAAAAGAATCATCTTCGAAAACTTCAATATTTTCTTCTTTTTATATTCACTGTTTTGTTCAGTGGTTGATGGTTTTTTTCCAAAATATGTCCATATTTAACCACAATATTTTAGTGTAGTGGAATAAATAACAAAGAAAGCCAAAAGCAGACAGAGTTCTGTTTAGAAAACTTTGTACTTTGCTAAATATAATTATTCAGTTTTATTGGGTCAGTGTGCATAAAAGAGGACAGATGCTTTTTTACTTTCATTTCACATGTGAATAAGCGAGGATTTTCAAAGAATTCTTATGCCAACACTTAAAATTTTTTTCCAACATTCCTACCAATTTTGCCAGCACTTATGTTCTGTTTTTTTCCAAATCTTTTCCATGCACCTTGCCAAAGGAACATAATTTCAGAAGTGAATGTTCTACACTGTTTTTTGGAGATCTCCAATTTTCTATACTTTTCATCTGCAGATAAAAAAAGAGCAAAAAGCCTCCTTTAACTACACATTTTATGTTCTCATTTTAATACTATTTTGATCAAGTCTTCAAAATACTACAAAAGATCCTTAGGAAAAATGAAGAAACAAACATCTGCCAACCACTTCAGAAGGTGGCAAATAGCAACTAACGCAAGAACCAGGTAAATACTGGAAAAAATACGGTATTCAGTGACAAATTCCAAGGAATTTGGTGTGATTCACCTGCATGTATGCATACACACCACACCCATGCATCCCCTCAGCCAAAATCTACTTTTAAAATACCAACTGTGTGGTTCTGGCGTAAAAAAAATAGCGTGCTTTCCCCTTTACCCATGTTATTATTGCAAGTATATATATTTTCTAGTAGCAGAAGTTGGGAAAATAACCTTCAATCTCTTCAAATATTTCAGTGTTGTATTTTGCTTGTATGAGGAGTGCATGTTAATAATTCCAGTATTAAAGGAACTCACATACAAGCTGATTTTTCTGCAATGTCTGGACTAAACTGCAGATAGAATATTTGCTTAAACAAGCAGTGAGAAGTTTAGCATTTGGCATCAGCTTGAGCTAGGATTGCTGTATGATGGGAACATTTTCATACATTTCCAATATTGCAGAGTTTACAAGATGACTGTAAACTGTGATCCTGTAAACAGATGGCCAAGGGCACAGCACTTAAAAAACCTCATCACCTTCAGTGACTTCTCTCCACAGGCATATGTACCCCTGCCCAAATTAGATTACAGAATCAGTTCTACATCTTTAAATTCACTAAACTTGTAAGTTAAAATCCATACCTGCTCTACAAGACATATAACAGCAGAAAAGCAAGTCAAAAATCCTTGTACTGAATAGAAAAACATGACTCTTCTGCTCTAATTACCAGATTTGCATCATAATGAAATATTGCTGTAATTAAGCGAGAAAATTACTACAGAGAAGTCACTCTCCGATTAGCTCCATTATATCACAACCTCTAGACTGAAAATTTATTTCTGTCCTCCCTTCTGCTTCAGTTCCATCATTTATCTCAAGCAGTTGAGCAAAACTGACCCCTGATACTGTATTGCGGGAACTGAAGTATCCTGGAAAAGAAACGGCATGATCTTTATAAACACATTAATAAAACCAGAGACTTTCCATTGGTAATGAAAGGTCTGACCAAAGCTGTGCAAAGGATGAATACAGGCTGAAGACCATATAACCTTTCCAGAAAACTTTTACAGGACTTGGGAATGGTCCAATACTCTTGTGTGTATGTCCCTGTTCTCCTCTCTTTCTTTGTTCCATCAAAGCAAAACCCAGATACTTGAGAAAAAAATTTATGTTAAATCTAGGGGAATGAACCAAAATGGTCCAAGAAGATTAATGGTTTTTGAGGACTTCATAAACAGAGATCTAATAGTTACTACCATTCAGGCATACAAAAGCGCAGACTTAAAAAAAGTAAGAATGCCCCAAATACCTTCATATCCACAATTTTAGAAAATTTCTACTCACAATTGCTTTTGTGCTCTGTGATTTTACCTTATATAGGAAGCATATACACCAAGTCAAAAATTCTACAGGATATCCCTGCAGAGCATTTCCACTTTTGAACATGGGGTATATAAGTCTTTAATGTCTGCAACAGAAATAAGTCTATCTCAAACTGATCGTTACATTCTATTACTCTACAAGGTACTACTAATGCTCAATGACTTTCCCATTTTCCTAATTTTAGGTTAATTTTGTGAAGTTTTATGGGACATACTGGGACTTGTTTCAATTATAAAATAGCTAAGCTTGATGTCATTTCATCCCAGTATTCCAGTGCAGTGTCTCCAGAGATCATTTTAAAACACTCTACAATATAATTCAAACTTTTTTGTTTGTATTGTAATATCACAGGACAGCAAATTATTCTTCTGTTTGAAAGGATATCAAGGATACTAGAACATTCTAGGAAAGCTGAAGATTTCAGACTGCTATCGCTGCTAACTGCTCAACCAAATTAACACCAACCAGGGATTCAGTGTTTCTAGATCTTTACAGACTGAACAAGGCAAAACTCAGGATCACCACCTCAGCACAGATATCACAGTTGTATCCAAGACCAACAAAGAGAAAAAGCAAAAACCATGGAGGTAGATCTCTCAGCGTTTATGTTCTCGTTATAGTATCTATTCCCAAATATCCCAACTTACACATTGTAAGACAACTCCTTCAATGGCTGAAGAAAATTTCCCAGAACTGGTTCTGAAAATTAGTTTTGAATGTTACAGCATGGCTTCATTCATAATAATGATGTGGACTACAATGCAAGCTACTCTTAATGATCACAAATTAAATGTATTATAAATATTTGTGAATATCTGTTATAGCTAAACAATCATATACATAAATACATTGATAGTATACATAATGTTTGATTTCATTCTGATACCAAATTACCCATAAAACATGGAAAAAGCAATAGTAAAAATTACCAAAATGATGATGATTAACAAAAAACACAGAGCATTTTTACATATACATACCAATCAAACCATTAATTATTTACATTCCAATTCATCCGGATCCTAACAGAATCTTTACTTCATATTTATAAGTAAAAACTGATTTTTTAAGAGCACAAGGGTATAGTTCTGTACAGGTTACAAAAGCTGCTTTACTTTACTTGACATTAATGGGTGAACTCTGCACACTGCTCAGTAGTCTACAGATCTAAGCATAAATATTTGGAGAATCTGGACATAAGTAACAGAAGTGTGATTTGGAGTGGTGTGCTTAAAATTAAAATGAAGCCAAATGAAATTACTAAATGAAAACTTTCTTGAATGTTAGGGAAATTCAGATTTACCACTCACTCTCCTGATAAAATCTTCTTCTTTCCAATCTTTTAAGTAAGGTTGGCTCTTTCTCACTATCTATTTCATACAAACGGCTTTGTAATTTTGCACAATCTTTTAATCACATTCAACTTTCCTTTGCTTGGTGGTAGCAATTTGCTGTTTCTTTAATGCATACTATCCCCCATATTTTCTTGTGTTCCAAAGCATTATTTTATTCATTGCAATAATTATCCAGCAGCCATGCTAAGAAAAATCTATTGGTTCATCTATCAAAACCATCCTCCTACCAAAATCTAGTTTTAAGAGTACAGGAGATACTCGGCTATAAAGTACTGGACCAATCATTTATTTCATCAGAGATTCTACAAATAAGTTAATGGAAATCTGCTGCTGACTCTGCCCTTTACAATTTCATTATATTTAAATAACTCAAAAGGTAGACAAAGACTAATAATTGCAAAGTCAACACTCAAAGCCATATTGCCGTCCTGTGATTATTGAAAATCTTCGGTCTTTTTTTCAACTAGGTAGCCTTTTAAGTGAAACATAAGACTTTCAAAGTTTAAGGAATCTTTGAGGACAGGTGTTTTTAATTTAATTACCTATTAGCAAAAAAAAAAAAATTTAAATATTAGTATAATTTAATGAAAAGAAGCAAATTATAATCCAAAGTGTAGGTCAACACATAATACTGAATGTAAATTTTCTCCACTGATTTGTAGAAAGAGATATTAAATTTTTATATGATTGATGTGATCTAATCTTTCAAAACTAGTCTTGGTTTATACTTTTTTTCAGAAGTTACTTTACATTTCTGGAGTACGAGAGAACCGGCCAGTGTGCCATAGATAATATATGAAGCATATACACACGTATCCTGTATTTGCTTTACATATCCACTTGTATATTCAAGATTCTTTGGCAGGTGATGTCTGGACCAGAACATTGAATAAATTCTAATTTTTTTCTATATTGTCTGCATGGGCCTGTTTGGACCAAGATAGTTTTGGCTCCCTTCCAGAATTAGAAAGTTGTAGTCTAAGATCTAAATCCTGCTGTATGGCAATCACAGAGTGTCTCCAAGAATTTTCTGTGATAGATCTTACTGAAATAATTTAAGACTCTTGGTTCTCCTCCATCTTCAAAAGACAATCCTGCCTTTGAAAGATAAGAGTTGGCCATGTTGCTTCTTTTAACTCCTCTCCTGATACTGACAAGAAAAAGAAACTGTGATTCCAGAAATCACCCAGTCTCTGTTATAATATACACACACATTGCATGGAATGAAATTTATACTAATTGTTTTTCAGTCACTAAAAATAATTTTATGCTTGGTCCTTTTCTCCTACGAACAGGTATTGCAGGTTTCTATTCATCTCATGGGAATCTCTGTCCTCTGAGACTGCTCTCCAAGCCTTCAATTCTCAGTCAGTAATACTGTAATTAGTTCCATATAATGTTACTGAAATTAAAGCCATTGCAAAGCACTTATGAACAATTCAGTTGATAAATTGAATTATGCCAATCTTTCACTCTATCTAAAAGCTTGATGGACAACAGCTATTATAAGCTTGGCAGACAACAGCTATTATGTGCTTCAAGGAATGTTTTCTCCAGAAAAAAAGTATTTCCTTTGGCCGTTGCCATATCTGCGCTGGTTGACCATGCTTGCTGAGACTTTTGGTAGATTTATTAGCAATACACAACTTTTCTTTGTCTTATTGTCATCCTTTGAGCCATATTCATCCTCTTTCCATCCTCCTCCCAGCACTTCCGTAAAATAATTTGCATTCTCAACTACTGCCTGACTGAACTGATACCCTCCAGGTGATACTTAATGGTTACTCCTCAGTGCAAAACTGCTGTAGCAAGCGGTGACCAGAGCTGGTAAATGGGTAAATCCACATTAATCTACCTTACCATAAAATATTGTGAACACATAATGAGATTCTATCAAAATTCATTCCAGTTGCATTAATGTGGTACCATGATAGCCTGGCCCAAACGTGTACAAAGATCCAAAGATACAAATCTAAAAGGTCTCATAGACCAGGTTTCTGCTCGGGTATCTGCATTTAATACCCTCATGTCCTATCTTTATTGTTAGACACAGCTAAATGAATTCCAAACCAGCTTGGCCTCTAAAGCTCTACATCAGCATTTTTCTCACCTGTTGCTAAGTTATGAAGAAATATTAGGAGAAAAAAAATTTCTTGTCAGGATGCAGACTTCTGCTCTTCTAAAAGCAGCCAAGGAAATGTTGCCACACGAAACTTGCTATTTTTCTTTGCTTCTTGCTAACTGATTACTACCTACAACTGAAATATATCTGCTCTTAGAGCTGTTCTGTCTTAAGGAAAGGTGTGAATGGGTAAAAAGTAATTTTGTGTTCTGACAGTTGACTTGCAGGTACTTGTGTTGCTCTAACAGCTTCCTGTTGTCATTGAGATGGCATAAAAGCTGGTGAGGAAACTAGAAACTGGAGAAACAACCTACAATTTTACAGACTACTCTACTTTATGAAATAATAAATAAAGTATTTTAAGAAAAAATTTATCAATTCATTTGTAGGATATTATATCCACAGACAATAAGAAGCATAGATTTATGCTTCTTATGAATAGATCATGTTTGAGAAATCTGACATTTTAAAAAACAAATTCTAGAATTAGTAGATGAAAGAAAAGTTATATTTGACTCTTAGAACAGTATTTAACACAGTATTCTATACAACTGGAAAATCTATAAAAATTGCAATGTGTAAAATAATGTGTCCAAGGTGGCTTTGAAAAAAAATAACATCTCCATTCCAGGTTACAAAAATACAGCTAAAGTATTATAAAAAATAATTTATTACTGAATCTTCTATGCATAGATCTTTGTTTTACTCTAGCTCAGACATCACTTAGTATCTTCAGAATTTTTTTTTTAAATTGATAGACGGTAGTAATTTGAGTAGAGTTGCAAACACTGACAATGATAGACAAATATCTTAAAAAACGTGAGGAGATTAGAACTATGGGAATAGATTCAACAGAATACCTTTGGCTTTATGTTAATGTAAGTGCAATTTCACTGCCATCCCACAGACTTCAAAATTAAACTTAACCATAAATCAAACCTATGGAATGAAAAAGAATAAAGGAGATGCTAACAGTAAATAATAAAATAAATCAATTGAAAAACCACAGTGTAAAAAGGCTCAAGCTAAAAATGCTTTTAACTGGCAGTAAAAATTTGAAAGACCACTGCATACATCAGGGTAAAATCTGAAACTGTGCAGGAATAGTATGAACAAATGTCCAGCTCTATTACATTTGCACAATAACACAAGCCACAGAATTTGATCATGTTCCTTTCCCAAAATCCATAAATAAGAAATAACTTCTTCACTTTATGTTGAATTATGTCCTCATCAACAGACGACTTATTGTCAGGACAATTATGGGACCAAAATTGAGTTTTTTGGAGAAGAGCAACAAATGAAAGTAAACAACACAGAGAACTGCAGAAGTGTAACAAGAAGAACAAGCTCCCAAATACTACAGGGAAATACCTGAACTGTAAGCTTGTGGTCAGAACTACAAAGCTGTGAAATGTTCTTAGAAGATGCACGAAAACATTAATATTTTTCATTATTAAAACCAGGCTGCAATGACATACTAGAAAGACTACTAATGGGAACAGCATTGATTTAACATAAGTAACTGGTAATTATAAAATAAAATAACTATGTATATTTTTTTTTAAATAGTGCTAGTGTTAAATAAATACACACATATATATATATATATATATCTACTTAGCAAATTAAATTATACTGTGAGAAACCTGTATCACACATATATGGTACGGATGATTTACACATTTATTGCTTTATTTTAGACATTCATCTTAAATACACCAGTACATAAAACTGTGTGGGTGCACAGTTCAGTGGTCTGATACAAAATGCCTACTACAACCTATTACAGTAACGGACGAGAAGTTTTCTTCCTCTGAATAGCACCAACATTAAATGTCTGTCTCTGTCCACTGACTCTATAGGAAACTCAAGCACCTCATCAGCCCAAGTTAGTGATTCTCGACATCCTGTGGGAAGCTACGTCTGAACCAACCTAAAGGTTTTGGTCTGGATGAGTCCCTTCAGACAAGATACAGAAGACAGCATCTTATTCTGAATTTAGATCCCTGAAAGAAGAGGAGATGCTCATTTTGTTCTTGGTAGCCTGACGGTTAGACACTTAACTGGTTTAAGTCCCTCCCTTAAAGTACAGTAAGTGTCTGAATTACTGAACAACCTGTGTTTCCTAAGGGAATGATTGCACTAATGACACTGAATCTGCCAACTAAATGTTATTTGCCTACAATAAAGCCCATCTTTCAGCATCTAAAGAATCTGTTATGAATCTGTAGTTGGTGAACTCATGGTTTTATGTACTTGTCTTCAAAACTCAAAACACATACAAAGTTCCATTATGAATCATCTGTATCGATGTATATATTGATATGAGTACATTTTTGTGAATAACATACTTCGACTGATTTTTTTCACAGTGAAATTTAAGGCAGCAATCTACTTCTGGATAAAAATCACCACAGAAGTAGAGGTTATCAGAATTTTAAGGTATTAATAGAAAGATCTATGCCATCCTATTCTATAATCTTTATATTCTCACCAATGGTACCAAAGAACATTGAGATAGGTAAAAACCCACAAAACTGCATGAAAAACATCTGAAGAATGAAATGTAAAAGGGGCAGAGCTATAACCTTCTTCCCTTTATTAGATTCCTTCACACTACATGTGCATGCAAAACATGATCCCTAGATAAATTCCGCCCATCTCTGTTTCTCACTCCCATATTAATGAAGTAATGAGGTATGATCAGTATTTCAGAATCTTTAGAGTAGATTAAAAACAGTAGGGAACTGTTAAGATGGAGAATGGAACAAAAGAAGCTTTTGCCATTACGTAGAAACAATGCCCTACAGAAAAAAGAGTCTTAAGTGACTCACTATATTTCTGTCTATTCATTATAAAAATGTAAACCATCAGAACAGGTCACTATATCTCTACAATTGATCCCAAAAGGTGTCAATTTTTTGAAAACTCATTTTTCTTGAGAGATTACTTACTCTAAAAAGCTGGTGATATAATCCCGACTGCAGGCTGACCAAGAGAAAGGATTGGTGTTTGCCGTAATATGAGCTGCCATTAGCTTTGCTGCTTCATGACCTTTGGTCCCACAGGAATTTCCAATTCCATCATGATTCATACCAAAACTGCTCAAAAGAGGAGGAGAGGAAGAGTCCATTACTTTTCGACAGCATCATATATCTCTTAAAACATAATGTCACCTTTACAGCAATCATGTTGGACCTAAAAGAACACAGTGCAGGAGAACTCCTAAGTGGAGAGTCAGTTCAGTTCTGTTCAGTTTATTCAGATCTCAGAATACGGCACAATTACATAACCTTCTTTCCTCCTATGGATTTTTGGAAGTATTTTATTTGTTTTCTAAACTTTTTAAAGAAAACATAACAGTATCCTTGCAAGATGAATACAGAGCACTCAAGCCTTTCATTTGGTATGGTACCTGGATATGGAATATTTATTTTAGCACAGACTCTTGGATTAGTAAAAAAGGACAAATAGGTGCTGTTGCTGCAACAATACAGTATATATAGGCACACTGCAAACAACGATAATTCATGGGGTTTGCAATTCCTAGGGCCATCCTGTACGCACACTTACCCTTTGTATCTACTCACAGAGGGACTTGGAGCCCTTCTATTAGAGCTTTGCTTTGACATCAAAGAATGTCAAAATGAAGACAATTAAAAATCAGCAGAAAATACGATAAGAAACCTCTGGACGGAACTTGGCCAGAAGAGATTTTCAGGCAAGAAATTAACTTTCAAGAAAGATGATATGACCCTGGTAAAAAAATACGGCTAAAGAATCCTTATGTCTTAAAAACCCTTTGAACTACAGATCATCAGCATAACCATTAAATTAAAACTAGAAATTCACAGACCATCTATTTGAACAGACTTTCATTGCAGACTTTGTTTAGGACAACCAACAATGTGTACTTTATGGATGTGACATAAATGAGGCACCTGAACAGAATATTTCTCAATAGTATACACGTTTCTAAAACTCCACTCTCTTAATCTTTGATTAATTTCATTAATCATTTGAGGGAAAACATTTGTTTCCTCATTTCTTTTTTTTTTTAAATATTAAGCTGTGGTCAAACAAATAGCCCTTCTCAAACAGGGCACAAGGCTTAGGAAATCAGAGGGGCAGACAGAAAGAGACACAGGAACTTCCCTGATAATGAGACAGAGAAGGGATTAAAACAATGCCAAAACTGAGATTCTGAACTCCCAGAATCATGCAAAGCGGTCTGTCTTTGGAGTCTTCTGTATGCTTAAAGGACTGACACTCTGATTTCTTACTCATCACTCAGGAACACAAATGTGTTGAGGCACTCAGTCTTGATTTTCTGTAATATTCAAGACTGACTGCAAGAACATACAAATGCAGTACGGTAGTACATAAGAAACTGACCATTTATCAGCTGACAATACCACTTCATACCGGTTCATGCCACTTCCATTACTGAAAGCTGAGGCAATTGTGTTATATTAATCTGAACACATTGCTCCAGAATGCGGTATAAAACCCCAAGAGCTTAATATTACCCTGCGCTTCAATACTCTGAGTACTATTTCACCTCTTCAGATGATCATAACAACGTACAAGTGGAAGGAGTTGGTACCATTCCTTCCAAAAGAAAAAGAGAACATCAGTGAATAATGGATGTTTCCTACAGTACCAGGAAGGACTTCATCATCAAAAAAGCATGGCTTCCTTCCCTGTGGGATGTCTCCCTATGGAATACCTATTCTGCAGCGATGCCTGCATGTATCTGGCTCAGTTTGTGATCTCTCACAAATTCAGAAAGCTGTATACTGTATTATACACTGGAAAGGTCTGACTGACTGCTTAGACTGTTATATAATCAAATAAAGAATGCCCCTCGCATATAAAAAATACAGCTTTAATCAACTTATCTGAGCAATGTATGTAATGCAATGAAACTTTCAGACCAGTGTTAATTCTTATGATCTTACCAGTATCTATACATATTAAGAGAGGAAAGAACTTAGATGTCTTGTGCAACAAACAGAACCAGAATTTAACAATGAAAAATGTGCTTTATTTACCTATTACCAATGGCAATAATTTCCTAGAATTCAAGGTACTGCAAACAGAAACATTCCTTTTTGAATTGTCTCTGTACCATTTCTGAAAACAGAAAACCTTCTTTTTTAATAATCTCTATAAATTACTTGTTTATAGAAAGGAGTTGGATGATTCTTACATTCATCTTATCTCTAATTAGTGTATTCCATGTTTTAAAAATCTTACTGACTTCAACACTCTGGGAACTGAAATTTTTATCTTTTGGGTATATGAGTAAAAGAACAAACTTCATAGTTTAACAACTTTCCTTCCATCAGCTCTCCTTGTGAAAAAGACGATGCTGGCGGCAGTGGCAGTGATATGTCTGATAAAAAGCATGTCTGTGAATGGAAGCCATAATTTCTGATGCACAAGGGAACTCAATCAATGTCTTTCCATGAGCCAATGGTATACTCATTTTTTACAAATATTCATTCACCTAAATAATCTATTCCTTTCCAAGAAGGCTTTTCTACTTGCCCTTGCTTCTGAATTTAGGAGGAACGCGATCATGAGGTGCAGGTAACTTTTTCTGATGTTTGCAGAGGGGTTTTACAACTACTGTCATCATTTCCAAAGATGGTAGTGGCAGCATGCCATTACAGTCCAGTAATTTGCACTCCTATGGGCAGGATTGCAGATGGAAACACATTTCTGACCAAATTGCCACTTTTATTTCCATCAGAACATGCTGGTCATATTTGACCATCATTACATTAAAACTAGGTCTTCACAAAAGCATGTTTGCAGTTGGATTGGCATGGAAAGGTAGGGAAGAAAGTAAGGAACATAAAATACTCCACTCTTATAGCAGTGGAGCCACTGCTACCATTTGCCTACCGTTTTCAAACTCATTAAACATACACAGACTGTATTCCTTCCACCGGCTTAAAAAGCCTGTCTAAAATTATCAGTATAATTTTGTCTTTACAAGAACAGCCAGATGAGTGAACAGAGACTGGAGTCTCCTCAGGTGATACAGAAGTTATTCTGTGAAGTTATCTTTCCACCTACAATCTCAAGGAAGGATGTTTAACTCAGTAGCTCTTGTGTTTTCAAGCATTAGGGCTCCTCATCTCCCAAGAGAGCACTTACCTTACGTTTAAGAATTGTGCAAAGTAGAAACACTAAGAACCTTAACACTATAATTGAAACTCTCCTGCAAATTATTTCTAGTTTCTATACTTCTTCAAAAATTCTAAGGCAGCACATTCTAGTAGTGCTCACTGCCTGTTTCACTTACTAACATCTGTAACTGAACAGGTTTTTTTTCCTTTTGGCAATCTGTTTTTCCTTATATCTGAAAAAATTATCTGAGGAAGTTATTTGTAATACACATCCAACTTAAGACCCAACCTCAAAAATCACAGGGGAGATAACTAGTGTCAGCTGCACTGAATAAAACAGCAATAGATAAGCAGAGACCCTGGAGTATAGGCAGAGGAAAGGATGTGAATGTAAACTTCTTGTCTACCCTTCCTTTATCTTGCAAAAAACCAACATTGCAGGTCCCTACAATTTCATTTGGTTACTGATACATTTGGTGGCTCTAAACCATGACGGTTATGGCTGCCAAAACACTTACTGCTGATATATATGAAATTACAGCAGTTACTCTTGTGAGACAGCCAGAACACTTCTGCTCTTATTTACTATCCAGACACTTAGGATTCAGAGAAAACAGATCCATACCAATGCATCTCGTGCTGAGATTTATTTTGTTACCATGCACTTTATTAGCACTGAAGTTACCTTAAAAGTGGTACTCAGGTGCAATGCCATTTCTCAACCAATTATCTCTGCTATTCGACTGAAGTACTGATTATCTGCATATCGAAAAATTTCCTAGCTTTCTGAGGGTTTGGAGCATTCAGAAAAGCACAAATTGCTAATGTTTCATTTCTTTAAATACAATAGAGTTAATTCATTTCATGTTAATTTTTTTGTTTCTTACCAATTCATTAGTTACAAGAATTTGACCCAGTTTTTTTTTATAGCAGTGTCTTTTATGTTGTTCTGCCATTTGTTTAACAGCTTTAGGAAGGAAGAAGTATGCCATAGACAGAATTGTGAGACAGGTGAGAAAACAAAGTTACAGGAACACAAGCAAGAGAAATACTGTAAAGTCAAGCATGGGATCTTCTTGTCCATTATCTGAAGCTGATTTACAGCTGCAAAAACTACATATGCTCAGAATAAAGAATCGGCACCCTATCTTTCTAAGACAAAGTAAAAAACCTTACACCTTAAGAGGTTTTATGATATTAATTATCTGTACTAGGAGATAAACACACATGCTAAGAGTGAAATGGGCCATTTTCAAGTAATTATCTTGACCTAGGTACATTGCAAGTGTTCCTCCAGTGTCTCAGCATGTTAGACACACTGATCTAACATTTATGGAGAATGAAGTAAAGGGTAGAAAGAGTCAAAAAGTGCAGCAGTGAAGAATACTTTAAAACTTTCTAAAAGTAAATCTCTACCATAGTGTAGGCATGCTTGAACAAATATTCTTGTATTTGATAGAAGACTGAAATAGCAAATAATAATTTGCTTGGAGAAACTGAGTTTATTATATTCCATACAAAAATTCTCATAGAATTTGTATTAAGTAATTTTGCCAGTGTATTGTACTTATTCTCATAATGATTTAAAATGTGTAATTTAAATATATATATATATATTTCATATAGCTTAGAATGTCTATTTAGGGCCTACATTGAAACATTAGAACTGTCAGCTTCCCTACACCTGTGAACATAGGCATGGCTTTAAATATGCCTTTTCTTAGTGTCAGCAGAAAATAGAGAAGGGAAGAACCATGTTTCAACATTATTTTGCTCAGCAAAAAGTGTTCATTGAATTCAACAAAAATAATGTTCACTGAATCTGAACATAAACTGCTATTTAAGAATAATAGAATTTTGTTCCCTACAATATCAGAGCTATGAGTTACATGGAACAAAGCACAATTTCTATGTGGACATACATGGTAATTTTATTAATTAGTCTCATGTCTACTAGGAGTGAAATATTTGCCAATTGTTACGAGGTTATGGTAAATTTTGGAGACCTTACAATCATCAGATTTTATGTTTTCTCAGTAACAAAGGTAAGCAGTTTTTCTTTGTATTGATAAATATTTTCCCCATACCATCTCTTAACAGAAAATTCTCCTCTTTCTATGCAGTCCTCCATGTATTTTTATTCAACGGTATAAAAGTATTGGTTATAGCTACATAACAGCATGAAAACTAAAATTTGCCCCTAAATGACATTGCAAATAAAGGGATAAATAACCAAAAAGTATTGTCTTGAAAAATAAATTTATTTTAATTTAGGATTCCAAACATTGATAGCATGTATTGAAATTACCTAACATTGCATATTCCTCAAGGGAGGAATCAAGGTTAATTAGTTACTTCACTTTCTATTTTCATGTCTTAACATAGATTTTAACCTTAACTGCTGATTTCCTGCATTTGGAGATCATTCTGTGGTTTGGAGTATCCTTAATGCTTCATTTTGAAGTAATGCAGAATTTTAAACTTTGACTTTGGTCAAACACATTAGGTCCCTGAAAACTTGAGAAACAAACTAATTCAATAATAGGAGCTTTATAAAAAGCATATCTGCCATGAAATTCAACATAATTTTAGCACATTTCTATCCTAATTTTTCCTATTTAATTCCTAAATATTGTTCTTCTCTCAGTCATGGATGATGACCAAACACCCCATCAAATACAATTTTTATATATGAGCATCATTTAGTATTAAATAACATATGAGGCTCTTAAAGGCACAGCAATTTCTAATTTACTAAAAACCAATGCAGTTTACTCAGAAACCTGAACTTTCTTCTGGGGAAATGACAGACTTCTACAGGACTATTACAAAAAAGCAGAGCACAAACTTCTCCTGGATTACACTGCCATAGCTATCCAGCCTTCATGGTACAACAGCAGCATCAAGTAAGGCTTGTATGCTACACAAAGCCAATAGTCCAAATGCATCAGGTGTCTACACTGCAGGTCCAAGTGAAAAGTATTGGCTCCAATCAGGAAGCAAACTTCTGAGTTCAGATTTCCTTTGGAAATTCAAGATGCCCTGAAGGTTATTATAATCTTCCACTTCACCCCCATTTATTCTTCTTGCACTTTTGTTAAGACCTGTGAAGTGTTACTACATCCATTTTCCTTGATAAAAACACTTTGACGTTAGAAAAATTATTTTAGCATTGCAAATTCTAAACTTCAAATAATATTTCACAGGTATAAAAACTTTCTTCAGGTTTTAAATATAAACATGTCACATAAATGGGGGGTTTTGCCTTATGTTTATGATATTTCATTTTATATGCATGTCATTAAATTGAAGTCCCAGAGAAAACTTTTAAAAACCTGCAATATTATAAAAGCAAGCATAAAACAACATTCCTTTAGTAAAAAAGACCAGGGCAGGGGATGGAGAGTGGGGGGCGAGAGAGTTAGAAAACAATTATATATGGTCTTATGTGGCTTGTGGACACATTGTGGTTAAGGTTTTCATCGGTTTTTTGTTCGGTTTTTTGCTTCTTTGGTTGTTCTGGTTTGGTTTCCTTTCGTTTTGTTTCATTTTGGTTTTTTTGGGTTTCATCTTGGTTTGGTTTGGGGTTTTTAAACTAAAAAACTTAAACTGTCCCTAAAAATTCAAGCCATTTGAACTCCATCACTCCTAGACATCTAGCAGGAAAAAGCTTAATGTGTTCTGTTTGCTGTTGAGGTGTTCCTACACTGTAGATTTGAGACAGTCTGCAATAGTTAAAGATGGAAGACATCGTCGTCAGAGACAAAACGTTTAAAACTGCATCAGCTGGAGAGCTGACAGGAGGTGATGTTCGTACAATCCATCCTAGCTATGTTTTAATTAGTTTTGAAACAGCTATTGCGAAGTTTGGTATATGTGTCTCTATTACCTCAGACCGAAGTATTTTCTTTCTAGTTGTACAACAAATACATTCCTTGACAGACACTTCTTCTAGAAAACATCTCACTAAAACTCAGGTCCTGTAATGCAGCTGAAGTTTGACTGACTGTGGTGAGTTGACCCTGGCTGGATGCCAGGTGCCCACCCCTCTCTTCCTCAGCTGGACAGAACAGAGAAAATATGAGGAAAGGTTTGCGGGTTCAGATAGGGACAGGAAGAGACCACTCACCAATTACCATCACAGGCAAAATCGATTCAACTTTCTGAAATTAGCTTAATTTTATTCCCAATCAAATCAGAGTAAGAGAATGAGAAATAAAAACTAAATCTTAAAACAACTTTACCCCCATCCACCCCTTTTTCCCAGGCTCAGATTTGCTCCTTAATGGAAAATGGGCGTTACTGTCAGTTACACAACACTGCTGCTCCTTCTGCCTCACACTCCTTCCTTCTCCAGAATGCAGTCTGTCCCACCCACCCACTGGAGCCAGTTTCCATTAAATTCTTCAACATGGGTCCTTCCCATGGGCTGCAGTCCCTCACAAACTGCTCCAGTGTGGGCCCCTTCCATGGAGTGCAGTCCTTCGGACACAGCCTGGTCCTGTGTGGGTCCCCCATGGGGTTCTCCCAGGAAACCTGCTCCAGCATGAGCTCCTCTTAGCACAGGGCCACAGATCCTACAAGGGGCCTGCTCCAGCACAGGCCTCCCACGGGGTCACAGCCTCCTCTCAGGCATCCACCTGCTCCAACATGGTGTCCTCCATGGGCTGCAGGTGGATCTCTGCTTCCCTGTGTTCCTCCATGGGCTGCAGGGGCACAGCTGCCTCACCATGGTCTGCACCACGGCCTGCAGGGGAACCTCAGTTCCAGCACCTTCTCATTGACCTTGGTGTCTGCAGAGTGGTTTACCTCACATACTCTCACTCGTCTTTTCTGGCTGTTGCTGTGCAGCAACTTTGCTACCCCGTTCTAAAATTTGTTATCCCAGAAGCCCTACCACTTTCACTGATGGGCCCAGCCTTGGTGGGTCTATTCTGGAGCCTTCCTGGCATCGGCTCTATGGGACATGGAGGAAGCTTCTGGCAGCTTCCCACAAAAGACACCCCTGTAGCCTGCCTGCTACTAAAACCTGGCCATGCAAACCCAGTGCACTGATCAAACATAAGGCTCACTGGTCATTGAAGAACAAAGTAAAGACAAGCAGCTTCTGAAAGTACCGCCAGATTACAAGTTTTACTCCAGCACTGAAGACCATCCTTCTCATATAGAAGGAGAGGTACTTATAATATTTTTCACTTTGCATACAGGCTGAAAAGAGACTTTAAAAAGATCTAGAACTGCAGGCACACTTTAGCTACATGAACTAATTTAGAACTAAACACATGCTTGAAACTATTGCTGTTCTTCATATTGAAGACAATTTAGTCAGTTGGACTATAATCTATGTTCTTATTATTTCTTACATCTTTTTTAATCAAGATATGACTGTCAAATTGTCAAATTTAAATTCATTACATCATCTAGAAGTCAAGACAATTCTGACTTTTCAGAAACTATTTTATTGACCAGTCCTGTCTACCAGCTCCTTTCATACAGCCGTCAACGGTTGTCTGTCATTCTTACTCCAAGTTCTATGGGCAACTTTCTGCCCTAAGCCTAGTCCACTACCCTCATGTTTTGACATTTCCTTCGTTTACCCACTTTTATTGTATTTATTGTTTTTCACTCTGTTTTTCACTTTTCGAATCACAGCTAACTTCTCCACAGGACCGCAACAATGAATGGTAAAATGCTTTTCTTTTACCAATATACCTCTTCCAGTGAAATCTGGAATTCCTTACCAGTTCAACTATGCATGCTATACAGCATGCACAGGACATGCTAAACATTTTAGAATGTATCCAAATATAAAAGCATAGAGCAGAAAGCCACACAACTCAGCTAGCAGGGAAACGGAAAATGGGACCGGATCTTACATCATTCAACTTGTCTGAGATAAAAGCAAGATCACACCTGCAAAGAGTTCCTCTCTTCACCAAGATGAAAAAGTCAAACTTTGCTTGACAATTCAGGGGATACACACTCAATTCTCACTCTTGGTACAAGAAATCAGTTTGTGATTCTTGCTTACCAGAAATCTTAAGCATCTTTGGTGTGAAATATATAATCGTAGGAAAGCAGACATTCTGTATGTCAAGCATCAAAAGTCAGTTTTCTAGAGAACCTATTTGGAAGTCTAAAGAGCCAACTCTGATCTAATTCACAGAAGTACTAAGAATAATACAAGGCTGTGCTCTAAACCATGGCTAGGGAGAAACAATCATAAAATGTAAGTTTCTCATAAACAATGGTTTATGCGCTCAAGAAAGAAACAATCACTGTGTATCACCATCTTCAATAAAAACAGCTGGTTATGAGTCTGAATTGCATACAGCTGAACAGCACCAGAACTGGGTTATACACATATAAACACTACAAGTGGTAAGGAACAGAATCCAAAAAAATACTTTTTTAAAAAATGAAAATATTTAACAGAAATATTTAACAGAGTGTGTTACAATCACACTCAGACTACCAGTCCCTTTAAGTTTTAAAGAAGTACTTTCCTGCATAATATTCTTCAACCAAATGGAATTAATTTGGATCAATACAATGTGAAATGAGTTAAATTTAAGACACTATGATATACAGAAATTCAGACTAAAGGATCTAATGACTTCTCATCACTCTATAATTCAATAAAGTACTAATAACAAGTTGAGCCATATTTCCATCAGGGAAGCTTATAAATCTAATTTTGGAGCAACTGAGGATAATCTATCAAAAAATACGTATTATCATAATTGTTCTCTTTTAATCACAAAAGAATTTTGATCCTCAGCTCAAAGGTTTTTAAAACTCAGTATTCCATAGCAACTGTTCAATTAATAAAAACATGATCTTTCAACGTGAAATTCTCCCATTCTTATCTAACTAGAATGGTATCCAGAAAAGCATTTCTCCTTGAAAACTTAAGAGATTGATAGTCTGATTGTGACTATAATATTCAGTCATACTTTCAGTTAAATATTTATAGGGGGTTTTTTAAATTTCTTTTTGCTTCTGTTCCTCACCACTTGCACATTTTTATGTGTATATTCATCAATCACTTGGATGAAGGGGCAGATGCCTGCTCAGCACATTCACTGAGGACATAAAGCTGGGAGCAGTGGCTGATACCTCAGAGTACTCTGCAGCCTTTCAGAAGGACTTGACAGGTTGGAGAGATGGGCAGAGAGGAACCATCTGAAATTTAGCAAAGGCAAATACCAGGTCCTGCACCTGGGGAGGAACAAGCCCAGGTGCCAGCACAGGCTGGGACTGACCTGCTGGGGCAGCTCTGCAGAGAAGGACCTGGGGGCCCTGGTGGACAACAAGCTGTCCATGAGCCAGCAGAGTGTCCTGGTAGCCAAGAAGGCCAATGGTATCCTGGGGGGCATTAGGAAGGGCACTGCCAGCAGGTCATGGAAGGTGATCCTGCCCCTGTACTCAGCCCTGGTGAGGCCTCACCTGGAGGGCTGTGTCCAGTTCTGGGCTCCTCAGGGCAAGTGAGACGTGGAGCTCCTGGAGCAGGTCCAGTGGAGGGGTGTGAAGATCGTTAGGGGTCTGGAGCATTTCTCTTATGAGGAAAGGCTGAGAGGGAGTTGGGCCCATTCAGCCTCGAGAAGAGATGACTGAGAGGGGACCTCATCTGTGTCTATATGTATCTGAGGAGGAGGTACCAAGAGGATGAAGCCAGGCTCTTCTCAGAGATGCTAAGCAATAGGACAGAAACTGATGCACAGGAAGTTCCACCTGAACATGAGGAAGAACTTCTTTACTGTGCAGGTAACTGTGCACTGGAACAGGTTGCCCAGAGAGGCTGTGAAGTCTCCCCCACTGGAGATACTCAAAAACAATCTGGATACAACCTGTGCTATGTGCTCTAGGATGACTCTGCTTGAGCAGGGAGATTGGACCAGATGATCGACTGTGGTCCCTCCCAGTCTGACCCGTTCTGTGATTCTGTGTAATCTAGTGCTTTTTTGTTGTATATTACATATTCAGTGTGGGCATGTCCCTTAAATGCTTCTATTTTTCACCTAACAATGAAGTCAGTTTCCTATTCCAAGTCTGAAAAGAGGTACAGCCAAAGAAAAATGTTTACAAGGCTCTCAGAAACAATTCTTTTACTCACATATGCAAATACCTTTTAGTAGGTATTGGAAACTAGGAGGTTGAGAGGAAGCAACAAGTTTGACATAGTTGTAGAGGCATTCAGTCACAGCGTGGGTAGAATGACAGGTGATATGCGGCTACCACAAAACATAGATTTTGAAGATTTTTTGGTCATATTTTCTTCCCAGGTTATATGGCATGTTGATTCTTAAAACCAAGCTTGCAGTGTAACTTTCTTTAATAACTGTGCATTGTATAACAGCTAAAGAATATGATTACTGCTTCTTATCAAACCAGAATCTGACATATCATGCCATCTATAGAATTAGCTGAAAGCCTCAAAGAGCTG
Organism: Ifrita kowaldi; assembly: GCA_013398055.1. Classification (NCBI taxonomy): domain Eukaryota; kingdom Metazoa; phylum Chordata; class Aves; order Passeriformes; family Cinclosomatidae; genus Ifrita; species Ifrita kowaldi. The sequence goes on along the minus strand of VZRS01004394.1, from coordinate 70,420 downwards.
AGATTTCAGAATTTTAAAGGATCTTATGTATAAGAGTCCAAAAGATATCAAACATACAAAAGACCAATGGTAAAAACACTCGTATGATCACAGGATATACACTATCCCTATATGCGTTTTTTCAGATTCTAAACAGTCTGAGCTTGTCAAATAAATTCTGGTCATCGTGCCATATTTGCATGATAAAATAGTGGCATATGTTAAAGCATATATTAAATTAATTTTGTTTCTCTCTGGAATAACATATAAAACACATACAAATATCTCAGAGGCAGGTGCCAAGAGGATGATGCCAAACTACTTCCAGTGGGGCCTAGAAACAGGAAAAGGAGCAATAGCAAAAAACTAAAACACAAGAAGTTCCACTCAAGATGAGGAAGAACTTCTTTGCATTGAAGGTGGCACAGCACTGGAGCAGGCTGCCAGGGAGGTCATGGAGTCCCCCTCTCTTGAAACATTCAAAACTCAGCTGGACAGGTTCCTATGTCACCTGCTCTGAGTGACCCTGCCTTGGCAGGGGTTTGGACGAGATACAATACAAGATGTTATTTACAGGAATTTTAGAACTATTAGTATTTAGTGATTGGAGGAGCTCTTTCCTCAACAGTGGAAAGGCAGGAAGGCAGGGAAGGAAGGCAGAAAGGCAGGAAAGCAGCAAAGCAGGCAGGCAGGAAGGCAGGCAGGAAGGCAGCAAAGAAGGCAGGAAGGCAGCCAAGA
>VZRS01004394.1:4999-69437 GCA_013398055.1 Ifrita kowaldi | reverse complement strand
AGGCAGGCAGGCAGCAAGGCAGGCAGGCAGGCAGCAAGGCAGGAAGGCAGGCAGGCAGGAAGGCAGGAAGGAAAGAAGGTAGGTCAACGGAGATATTACATGTATTTTTTAATTATTATTGTTTGGGTCTTATATAATTGCTTTTGAATTCTAAAATTCATCTAGACTAGATGTGAAGAGTCTTTTTCATACATAATATAAAAGAGAGCATAGTTGCCCAGTGATTATCTCACATAAGAGAAGGGCTAAAAACAACTGTTTTCTTTTTTTGATCAGCAGATTGCTAGCTTTCATTTCAGTCCACACTGGAACTTTTAACAGTTCCATCAACTAATGAGTGGAAAAGCATGTCATCCATACCTCTGTATTGGTCAAGCCATGTAAATAAAGAAGGAAGCCTCTTGATAAAAGAAAGTGCCCAGTCTTTAATTTAGAGTCATCACAGTGTACTAAGAGAGCTGTCTTTGGAGGGAAGGCCTGAAATATTTCCAGACCAAACAATACTCAGATTTTATCAGTGTCATAACAACATACTCTTTTAAAACTATATGCTGATACTTTAAATGTAGCAAGTGATGCTATGACTGCTCTATGCCTGTTTTATATGGATCATGCTTAGTGAAAGAGGACTTAAAGCATATGAATATTGACAACAGAATCAATGTTTCAGCGATAAGAGTTTGAATTATATTAGACAAAATTTTAAAAAGCAAAAAAAATTTACCTTTTAATCACTTCTCTTTCATAAAGAAAGGCAGACAGAAGTAATGGGGGAGAGAAATTTTTCAAAGACAAACATTTAAAAATATGAAACAGATTAGGAGGGTTGTGAGTCAAGTCTCAGAAGGACAGATTTAACTGGAATCTGAAATCAAAGGGTATACAATGAGTCTTCAGTTCTAAATTTAAAGGCCCTGGTAATATATACTAAATAAAATGTATTGCCACTCGTGAATACCATATACAGAAACACGGAACATCAGAATAGAGATGGTGCAGGAAAAAAACTATATCTATTATTAACTAACATTAAAAAGGTGATAAATTAAAATGTATTCTTATTTTAAACTCACTCACTTGTGACCAATCTCATGTGCAATGGTAAAAGCTGAACCTAGGCCAATGTCTTCATTAATGCTGCAGCTCCTTTCAGGCTCACACATTCCAGCCACAGAGGCCAAGCCTGAATAAACAGAAGGAGACACAAAGGGTCATGCCAAGGTGTTTCAGTCTTAAAAGCCCTAGTTATAAATGCCTGGATTCTTTTTAATAACTTCTATGCACAGAAGGAGCAGTTGGCAAAAGGTTAACTTTCTAGTCATTTGCAAAATCACTGGGGGGAATTTCACTTTGCCGGCTAGACATTAATATTTTTTGAACTGCAGTCAGTGCTGGAAAATGTCTAGACTAGGGGTTAGATTTATAAATTTTACTTCTGGTAACTTGGGACCACCTAGTAACTTGAGCCAGGAGAGGGAATTCAAGAAAGCATTTCTATTTTAACATTCTTGAGCCTGAAGAAAGCAAAATGTATCCACATTATTTTTCTAAAGAAATCTGTTTAAGTTTAGTGGGTTCATAAAAACATACAAGCAACTTTTTTAGCTATGAAAAACCTCACATGGTACATTAAAAAAAATTAAAATAACAAAACTGAATGCATCAGTGAAGAGAGAGGAGACATGTTAATAACAAGCACGCATTTAACCATGGAAGTCTTTTCCATTTATCACCCATCATCTTCTGGCATTAAAACCTTATTGTGTTACCAGGGCTTTTAAAAACTTTATTCAGAGAGAGAAAGCCACTGGCATTTATGGACTATGGCTATTCTGTACCTTACACATTTTTCAGCAACAGATTGTTACAGAACATACTGCATTCATAATTTAGTGCCACTAGAGAAAGCTTTAAACATCAGGTTAATTTATTTATGTATTTCTCCCTAGAGTTTCTTATCTGAAAGAAGCAGCAAACCTTTCTTTAAGGAAGTTACTTGTTCAGTTAACCTACACTACCAAAAAAAAAAAAACAAAAAAACACCACAAAAAACCCCAAAAACCAAACCAAACCAAACCAAACCAAACCAAACCAAACCAAACCAGAAAACCAAAAAAAACCCACAATAAATCCCCAAAAAAACCAACCAACAACAACAGCAACCAGAAAAACCCAAACCCAAACAACCCCAACAATAACAACAAAGAAATTGAAAAGGTTTAACTTTGGTTGAGAGATAAGGGGAATGGAACAGGGGGTGGGGAAGAGAGAAAGCAAATTCTTTATATGAGCAGGGACTTCAAATTATTCTATCTGGACTAACAGTAAGGAAGTCATAATATGACAAGTGCTTCCTGCTGTGTTCACATTAGCAATTAATTTGAAGACATAGGAGGGGATCAGCACAGTGAAGCCCTGATGTTGAGGCTCTTCGGGTATCATTGCATGCTGATTTGGACATTCTGGACTAGTTGAATCCTGTGGGCTGAATGTCACTACACTTGTGGCTCAAAGCTTCCTGAAGGGGAAAAATATTGCAGGGGTATCGTGAGTACACAGCCCATGGATGATCTCAGGTCTCCGGTAGGCACATAGAGAGCATTTGGGGGGTATGTGTTCCATGTTTTCTCCCAAACAAATCTAGTTTGGACACACCAAAACTACTGACAGCCAAATTGACATGGGCAAAAGGTAACAATGTGGGTCTGGACAGTTTGCAGTGTGGAACCTGCAAAAAACGCAATTACAGTTCACCTATGCTGTTCTAATTGAGGAAATTCTGAAGACAACACGTCAATACATATATATAAAACTATCATGTTCTCCTGCAAAGTCCACCATATTTGAATGATAAAGTCATCTCCATCTTCACGTCTTATAACTGAGGACTTGCTTCAGCAACTTAGAAGACCAGAGTAATATAATTCCACACTGTGCTTGCAGAAAGTGACAGAGATCAAGTTAAGAACTCAGTCAGTGGCTCAGACTTTAAAAGCAGTTGTCCTTCACTGGAGCCACAGAAAAACTGCAAAGATGTCGGAGGTCTATCTTTTCTAAGAGGTTCCATGAAAGGTCCCCTGCTTCAGTTGTCTGAAATAGGGTACAGATGTCTATGCCACACAAAATCTTTTACTTCTGTCTCTTCCTAGAATACCAATTATTCAGGTTTCTTTTGACCTTCTGAGACCTCTCTGTGACTTTTTTTCACAAACTTCTTATATGTATGATTAAGTTTAGTTATTGGATGTCAGTGTGACTTAAGCATATGAAATGCCTTGCAAAAGAGGACTTGCAGGGCCTTGTCTCCTCTCCAATTCAATGCCTATAATGCAGAAAAATTGTCATGGTTTTTTTGCCAAGACCCCTATAACAGTGAGTTGGAACTGATACCATATGTGACTCTTATTTTAAATTTTTTTAAATTAAATTTTTTGTTTAATTAAATATTTGCCAAATCTATCCTCTGCTACACTGGATTCAAGTGAAGCAGAATTTCCCTTTATGCCACAATCTGATACAGTAAGAACTAGTACACTAATGATCTGTGTTAAAAGTATCACATAAAAATATCAAATAGGTCATGCATGAATGTATTCTCTTTCAACCTTTTTTCTCTTAATGCTTGCAAAGCTACTTCTAAGACATCAATATAGACAGTCTCTTCAGTTTTGTCACTTCCAATGTCAAGTAAAATCAATTACATTTAGAAATTCATCAGCATGATTTGCCTTTTACTAAAGCAGGCTCTGGGTTCTGCTTATATTTATAGCAGGCAAAATTCTGGTACCTTTCCCCATGTAAACTACACTCTTCTGCCAAAAGCATTGGACTGACTTGCAAGAGACTTACAGAAAAATTAACATGGGTTAAGGCTATCAAGCATACAGTAAAACAGGGAAAGACAAAGCAAATACAATCATGAACGCTGACTGAGAAAAGTGTTAATAATATGAACTAGCTGAATTAGAATTTTATCTTTAATCACCTGCAAGAAAGAGGCTTATGAAAGGATGCAAATTGAAAAATAATCTAAACAAGTGCTACATTAGTGTTTGAACAACGTTCCCTTTATATACTAAAGCATCATTGGAGGCAACAACCTATAGTTATAGGTCATCTATATTTATTTATTGTAGTAGATAACTTCTGGTGACATATTTAGATATGAAGAGAACAATAGCTCTCTGTCCCTAATCTAAGGTTGCCATGTGCACTTCTCCATTGTCAAAGCACTGTAGTTTCAACATTATTGTATTTTCTCTCACTGTGCTATTTTTTTCTAAGTCTGTGAAAGGAAAACTTTGAAGCTGCACTCACTGTGTACAACACAGCAACAGTGTAAACCTCAAAGTCCATTTCTTTTGTAAGGTTTATGGGGGTACTTTTATAACTTCCCTGAGGATTTTTACTTCTTTTTTTAAAACTAGATAATGGAGACCAGTAAATGCAAATAAACAGCAAGTTCTCTTCCGTAAGAAGTAAAATTGAGTCATCTTCTAGGTTTTATCAGAACTACCGCTGTCAGAGATGAAATACACAGCACCAGCTGACATAATTCAAACTTCCAGCAATGTATCAAAGCCAAAATCCACCTAGAGTATGTTTTATTTTTCAGGTTTATAAAACTACAAAATTTTGAAAGTATAAACTTTAAAAGAACTAATCAGTCAATAAACTAACAGCTAAGTATAAGGTAAGGAAACAGCAAATACAAGCTGAAATTTCTCTTTATAATCTTACCCAGTGTTCCACAAGGCTTGTTTTTATAAGTGCAGATATCGTATCTGTTAAGAAAAAGAAGTAGATAAAGTATGTCAGTGAATCACATTTGTAAGATACTTTGTATATTTATCACATATCTGTATCATAGTCCAAGTTGTCAGACCGCAATCAGTTTAATTATGTGCAGCCAGCTGGTGTCGGCATTTTCTACACTCTGGTGTAAACCACAAGCTGCAGTACACTCGCAGCTGCTGGCCTCAGGCCAGTGGGACACCTGCCAGTAAGAAAAAAATGGTTAAAGTGGATCTTTGTAATCACCAGCTTCATAAAGCAGTCTACCACTCTGTTATGTAGTTACAGCAGCATGGCTATAGACTGCTACTGATTCTTAAACCTTAAGTTTCACTTAAGAATCAACATAATTGGAAGCCTCTTATGGTCTAACACTTATCAACTAAATAGTATTAAGTGTAAGTCGTACTACTTAGACTTTGATTTTAATTTAAAAATTGAACTCTAAATTGTCATACCATTTTTAAAAAAACATCTCATGAACTGTCATTCCAGTGCCCTTCTCATTATCCTTCCATAATTATAGTGTATCTTAATAATATGTGCCAACAAACTAAAATGAAAAACATTTTTGCAAAAAGCTAAAAAATTTCTTTAAAGGAACATTTTTGTTATTGTAGATACAATCCTTCACATACATAAGCTAATGAGTTTTTGTGTAGTTAATACATAAATACCTGGAACTAGCAATGAAATTAAAACATTTACTGTGGCATAGCTTTTAAAATAGCAGTGGTCATGCAGCAGTCAATTCATTAATTACACCTTCATATTTTGAATATGCAATCCTATAATATAGATAGTGATAAAAGAACACTCCCACAAGGCTACTGATTTTCAAGGATTTATACTAATTTCTTCGCAGTATGCTTCAGAATAATTTCTAATCTTTTGAAAGGCAAGTGAAAAAAAATATTAAAAGATACCATCTTTATGCTTTCATTTGAAACTCAAATAGTAACTAATTGCAGGCCACCAGACATTTTCTGTTAAAAATACCATAAGGACTGTTATCACATAGGAGTCTGATCACAAGATATATACCTTTCACTGCTAAAAGAGTTATAGTCTGTCTGCAAGCCAAACCCATGCACAAAATAACAAAGCTTAAAATTTGGAACAAATCCAGTAAACTCTCTATGCATGCAGACTGCTGTGACCACATGGAATTCCTTTGATTTTTAAAGGGTACTGAGTGTGGAGCAGTTTGTGGGATTAAGCTATAACTTTGAACTTAAATGTTCATGTGCACTAATCTCATCAAGGTGCTTCAAATGCGGACTAATTTTCCGTTTGCTGTCTGGAGGAGGGGAAGGTAACCAAGTCAGCATTCCCATAAAAAACATTCTTATTTCTCTTGAAATATAATCATTGAAATGGCCCTAAGTTTCAAGATTACACAGATTCAGAGCAAAAGAAGGATTTTTACTGTACATTTCCTGCCTTTTACATAATTAAGGAAGCAAATGTCTTATTTCTGTGTTCAGGACAGTGCCTGAACCTAATCCTACTGAAGTTCAAATAAAATCTGTTCCTCAGAAAAAGCGGACACAGCTCGGTCTTACTTAGTGAAAAAACCCTAACTAAATTCTTTAGAACGTAGTTGAGAACTGAATGTCTTTAGAAAGTAGTCTCTGAAACACACAGGATGTACTGGTCTTCTGCTTTTTAATATCCAATGGTAATGTAGAAAAAACAATTAAAGGCATACATCCTTAGATAAAATGGATGTTTAGTAATAAAGCCAATTCCACTCAAGAAAAATGCTGTCACTGACTTCAGCAGAGCTGAAAATGTGCCTTATGGCCTGAATCAACTTACTGTCCTACAGGTATGAATCTGAAGTTACTCCTCACCTAAGGTTCAGTTTTACAAAGAACTGTGACAAGAGAGAATGATATGAATTAAGTCCCTTGTTTCTGTTATATTTTTGATAAACAAAGACCATGGTATTCTTCAATTTCTGCTGGGAAATGTGTGTTCTTCATTATGCATAAGCTAGCATTTTTAAGAAACTATGATGATAATGAAACTTAAATTAGATAATAAAACTAAGAAAAAGATAACTTTATTTTCCAAATCACTAATTATTTTTGCAAGAACATACATGGGTAGTAACATGTTCTAAATATGCCATCATTAAATATTCAAATTTTATAGACAATGATTAATTTCTGTAGGGGTATTCATAAACTCTCCTAGACCTAGTTTACCAGGAAAAAAAATCCCATACATTTTCAATGTCCAATGATTTACTTTATCTACAAAATGCAGAAGACTACAGATGTAATACTTGACAGATAGTACTTTTAAGCCAAGAAACCACTGAAGATACAAATCATCATGACTACCCATGAGATTAGATAGGTCTAATTGCTATAGGGAAAAAAAAGAAAAAAAAAAGGCAACCCACAAACAAACAAAACAAAAAGCCCACACCCAGAAAAACAGCACAAAGGTGCAATTTGATCACCAGGAGCTTACCAAACGTTTCAGGAGCTAAAGAGACCCAAAAGGTAGATTCTCAAGTCAACAATTATAGCAACTAACTATTAAAGATTAAGACAACAGTCACAATTATGACAACTGAAAAAATGTTTGTTCAATTCACTGACAGATGGTGTAAGAGGGACACCACACAAAAGTTGAATGAAAGAACACAATTACAGAGGTAAATAACTTGGGATAAGATGGCAGCCAGATCATTTTGAGACAGCCAAGAAAAATCTCTGCCCAAGCCAAAAAAATAGATCATATAACTCCTAAAAAAGTAGGTGCAGTGCCCCTGAAATGTGACCACACTGGGGAAGTGGAATGGAAAAGAGGTAGCAGGGAAGATGGTTCATTACATGGCCATTCCTGCCCTGAACAAATCAGAAGTCGTTTCATGAGGCAGATGGGGAAGAGGTCTGGGTCTGCTGGGCATTCCTGTGGGGCTGCTGAAGAGCTGCAGCAGACAGATAGGAAATGCATGGTGAAAGTACAGCTGTCACTGACAACTCCGCCTGACAGAAGGAAACTCCATAGACAGACCATTATCTGTTCAACAGGATGGGCAAGAACTGGAGCAGCAACACACTCCTGCCAGGCCAGGATTAAACAGCACCATAAAATGACACTTTAAAAAGAAGAAATACTAGTCTTTTTTGGCAGGATATGCAGGCACCATGCTAAAATATACTTGTACACTGTATTAAAAAGTGAAAGGGATCACACTAGACACTGAAATTCTACTATCTGCATTATTAAGCTGTTTTTAAACTATCACAATTTTTTTTAAAAAGTTCCTTGCATAGATTCGGCCCATGAGAACAACTGATCTCAAAGAACTCCCACAAAAAGTTGTGGAGATGGCCACATACAATTATTAACAGGAAAAACATACAAAACTAATCTTTTCTGGAGAAGCCAGCTTAGTAGTGTGTACACAAGATCTGTGCCAGTGGTACTCAGTGCAATAAAAAAGCCACTGACACGTTTATTTAATGTATTAGTGTAGATGTAAGCTAGAGACTATCTCTTGAAGCAGCCTCCCTTATCAGTAACTCTAACCTGAAGAAAAGTCCATTTCCTTTGCAAATCTGATGACTAGCATGATCCTGATCATTTGAGTAGGACGCTTAAGTCAAACAGATCAGAAAGACAAATTCTCTGTGAATATTGTAAGCACTGCTCAAACTTGTCAGGTAAATTATCTGCAGCCACAGCCAATCCCAGGTACCTTAGGGGAATACAGCCATTTGTCTCCTGGTACACTGCAGAGAAAGGAGAGAAGATTCGTCCTGATCCCTGCAAACTGTCAGTTTGCAGGTCTAACGCATGCAGTTGTGCAACTATGTAGCTCACACTGAGTTCTAAGAAAGCAAATGTATTCCCACATTAAAAAAAAAATAATAACAAATAGAGATACACTAATTCACACATTTGATTATAAGAAAGCATCACAATGATTCAATCATACTTCCACCAACCCTTAGCATAAAAATGTAAGTAATTTATTCCAGAAGCTAGAGAAGTTTAAAAGATACTCCTTAAAAGCTATCAATCTCACATTAAGAATTGTTTACAGCATAATTTGAGAACAACTGTACTAGGTTATCCAGTTATCTGCCTTTCCCTCCACAGCAGTAATTTTTGAATGTTTGCAAGGAAAACAGGACAGCTTATACTCATATCTTCCCTGACAGAAGTCCCCAGCTCTGTGGCTTAGGGTACTTCAGAGACAGAGGTTGCATCTTATAATTTAATTGATTTTTCTTTTAATGTCTTCAGCCCTTTGTTAATTCCTCTTTATTCTGAAAAATGAAATTATTTCAGCGTCTCAGGGATATGGTTATGCCTTTATCAGCAAAGTTGAGGACCACTGTTTCAGTAGAGCTCTGTCCTGTTGAAATCACTTTTAAAATTTTCTTTAAATCAGATTAATAGATGGAATTTCTCAGCATTGTACTATTACACTGTGGCCCTTCTGTCACCACCATGGGCACTCACAGGCTTTTTAAACCCTCTGAAGTTATGTATTACAATTCAAAAAGTTGTTCTAACAGTGGCATTAGCAATAGTAGATAAAAAGGCAAAATGAGTTATTTCTTCTTACATGTTAATGTGTATTTATAAATTTAAGGATAGCATTACCCTTTCTACAAGTCTCATTATCGAAATCAGCCCATTCACTGAGAAGAGTCTCTGTAAAACACTCTAATTACTTAGCTGTATGGAAATGTCCAGTGTGCCTGAAGGAACTATTTGCATCAAATTAACACTGAGATAGAAATATACCTGTTACAGGATTGGAAACATACATGAATACTAGTATTAGATACACTTTAAAGAATTTCATTAATCAACAAGAATAACCCCCGCATTATCTTTTATTTAAGTACAGTAAGTGAATAAAGCATGAAAACTCTTATTAGAAGAACAAAATGCTTAAAATCAGTATGAAACACCAGCTGTTTACTTACACATACATCAAACTAACTCCAAAATTACTCTGAAAGTTACCAGTAAGTATAAGTAATATTTAAGATAGATATTGACAGAGATAACCAAGGCTTTTGAAGGAATATTTCTTAATGGAAAAGAATTTGAGAGACAAAAATACAATCACAGCAAATTGCTGAGGGAAAACCTAGCAAGATGGATGGAATTTAAATGTAAAAGGAATGCAAGAAAATTCAGGCTAGACAAAACCAACAAATATGTATGACTGGACATGAAGCTCTTTGTAAATTTCAGATAGGTGAACACATACTTAATATATATAATACTAGACCATTTGCCAGTTAATCTGCTTGAAAAGGTTGTCAGAAAGCAAAATAAAGCCTCAGAACTGAGTCTCTCCTGACTAAGAGTAAACAGAGCTAAATACTACAAATTATTAACATTTTATTTTTAGGGAACATTTCCAGACATGTTATCTCTGAAAGCAAGGTTTTATTTTTCACTTTTAAACCAAATTATACTTTTTTACATTCACTTTTTAATTATTATAGGTTTTAAGAACAAGGTATTTAAATAAGGACCATCCTTCTCACACACCCTTGCTCAACAATAAACCTAATATGTTCATTAGTTTTATCTTTTTTACTTTTTATTCTTCATGCTATGCAACATGATTTATCTATGTACCCAATCATAGCTGTCTCATTTTTGAATAAAGGTAAAATACCAGGCAAAAAGACACCTATTTTGAAAAATTAATCTAGTTCCAACACCTATGACTATAAACAGAACTGCTGCCAGATCAGACTGAAATCTCAGATTTCTCTTAAATGGATCAAAACCCTCTGACAACTCCAACTCCTATTTTCAAAGTACAGAAAATAAAAAAAGAAAAAAAACCAGTGACTAGCTTGTATTTTCACCATATTTATTTGTATACATATACTTGGCTGTATTAAAAAAGTGGTCATTTTGCAAGTGCAGACAAAGTCTGCTAGAGAACCGGATGTCACTAATACTAGAGAATTGCAATGAATTAATAACTCCTAAGATAATTTGGTCATTCATTAGATTTGCATAGGTTACCAACAGTAATACTCTCTACTACACAGTATTTTTGATGTCTTTCTAAAAGCTTTACTTCAGCACACCCTTAGCCTTACAGAAAGTGGTACACCACAACAGCATTCTGTCTTAAAATAAAGAACATGTCTTATTTGGTTCCTTCCTCAAAAACCTCAAACCAAAAAGAGCTATTTAAACCAAGGAAGGAAAAGAGTAACATACATGTTACACATCACTCATCAGAAATAGCTTTTTCTATTATTAGTTTTCCATGTCTTTAATGCTGCCATAGACAACCAAAGTCTGTCTGTTGGACTTTGTTCTGATACTTAACTTGGGTGGATAAATTCTGAGTTACAGCCAGAAAAACCATTGCTGCTATAAGTTCTAGTTCTCCTGATTTATATAAATCTTCTAAATAATTGCACTGTAAATGAAACGCTTCCATACTACAATTTCTAAACTGCAAATGCAGTCAAAAAAGTAAAAATAAACTCAGTTCTGAAAAAAAGTTTTTAAGCTGTCATTTGTATTTATCAATTTTGGCAATGCAACATTAGAATAGCAGTTGCGAGTTTATCACAAAAACTTTTATGCAAGTGCATCAGAAATGTAAAGCCACCTACCTAAGTGACAATGGTGATTTCAGTAATATTCAGAAACAACAGAGATTCAGCGCTTGCACTATCACCAGAACGTAGGAAATACTTAAATTTGTTGTGTTCTGAACCTCAAAAGTGATTGAAACTTCTACTGCATTCTCAGTAGTGAGACACGATTTAGATGGAGTTACACAGATGTAGTTAGCTCAAACTGGGCTAGAGAATAAACCAGAAATGTCTGTGTATCTACTCCAAGTACACTGCTAATAATTTCTCTATCAATACATTCAAGATAAGTCCGGCAACTAATACATAAAGGTTTTTTTTAAAGGACATTTACACTGAACAGTTCAAGCAGCTTTGTAGCTGTAGGGCAATATTTTTTAGAGTGTGCTAATGCAACCAAGTCTGGGGAAAAGGAAAGCTAGCAAAACTAATTACATAGGTGTGGTTGGGGGCATCCTGCCACACGGCAGAAAATAGGAAGCAACTAGTCTAGACCTCTGGCAGAAGGGAAACACAGCTAACAGCTATGATTACTAACCAAGTTTTAGTTCTGTTGTACAGAAATAAATTAGATAAGTTAGAGCAACAGCATATCATATATATATTTCCAAGTTTTTCTATGATTTCTTTCTATGATTTTTCTGTGGATACGCCTTTCTTTCTTTTCTAAATTCTGAATATTGTAACCAATTAGTTTACAATCTCTGAGAAGATCACACATCTTTATACACAAAATGTCCACTTTATTACCCTTACTCACACTGCATATGGCATAAAAGGCTAAGCATGGGCTATAAAGAATAGCAGTTAATTAGGATGACGGACCACACCTGGTACAGAAGAACCTAAGAATTGCAACATGGGCCAGACCACAGATTCCACTCTCCCAGTACCCTGCCTTCACAACGAACTAAGAGAAGGCCCAAGAAAGAAAAACACTATTGCAAGCATAAAATGTCAATTATACCAGCACTCTCCCAACTATTTTTGGCTCAGATTTTTTGAGACAGATGTGCTTCTGTGTATTTAGTACTTTCAATGGATTTTTCTTCTGTGAACTTGCCTAGCCAACCTTTCAACCTATACATATGTCCAGCTTCCATAAAGTGACTTGCCAAGAAGTTTCAACATTAGCTAAACCTTGCATTAAAAAGGGCTGCCTCCCTTCTCCTGGTTTTGAGTCTTTCTTCTTCTGTATTTTCTGGGCAGCCTCAAGTTCTTGTGGTGAAAGATGCTATGAATGATTTTTTTTCTCATTTATGCCCTCCATACAATCTTGTAACTGGTTACATCACTGCAGTGTTTTCCCAAATGTGACTTTTCCAAAAGTTGACGTCTCCAAGTAAGAGGGTCCTCAACTTAGTCATTCCTTGTAAAGAAAGTCATGTATTTTTTAGTCATCTTTGCTTCTCTTCTCCAATTCTCCTAAAACCTTTTGGGATGAGAAGGCCAGAATGATACAAACTATTCAAGATCTAGGCATACCATGCCCAGTTTAATCAATAGTATAATAAGGTTCTTTATTCTTTTCCCAATAATCTCTAATATGTTTAATTTGCTGGATTAACAATGTATACTTCACATGTAGCCCAAATCTTCTCAGAAAAGTAATAATATTATCCAATAAAAGGAGCAGTGGTTGTTTTTTCGCTACTTCTGGTTGATATTTGTACAAAATTTCTGAGAAAAAGATTTAAACTCTTACACATATACTGTCACAACTTATTTTTCCTTAAAATAATGAGAACAGTACACCCAGCCCAATTGTGCTTGGGCTGAATTAAAGAATCACAAAGTTATATTTAAACAAAAAGTTAACTTTCAGTAGCTTAATGCAGTAATTAATGCAGAACCTTCTTCAGTCAATGCAATAAAGTTTAATTGCTGACTTCTTCTAAAGGTCAAAAACAAGGACAGTCATTTCACCCAAATGATTTTTAACCCTGACTATAATCAAAAGAATTTTTTGTCTGAAGAGCGAACTCACAGCAATATATTTTACAAGTTTAGTGCTTTTTTCTGTAAGTATGTGTTACAATAAGTAACAATAAAGGCTTTCGTCCCTTCAAGAAATTTCAGCAAACAATTTGATGCGATTGCTTAAAGAGCAATACAAAACCAATTGACTGCTGTTCATCTGTGGTAGTTTTCCAGATGACATGCAAATACAGCTAACAATATTTGAAGCTAACGTATTTTTTGGTCTGCTGGTGAACTGAAAGGAAAAGAAATACATAGAGTGACAGAATGAAACGGCAGCAGAAGCAAAGACTGTTCTAATAAAGAGGATCAGTTTAAAAGAAATACATAGATGAAGTTTACAAGAAGAAAAATATGTCTGAGATCTTGTCCAAGTTTGTTAGAGCACATCAACCTGCCATGTTAAGACCAGACAGAACTTAATTTGATTTTCTGTGTTTTTAAAAGGGCCTGGCAAATGGACTATATGCACCTCACATGGACCTTTGAAGTATGTCTACATGAAAAGCAGAACCCATGCATACAATTCAGAATTGCATAAATCTGTTTCATCTTCTTTTCCATGTAATACAAGCCAGGAAGAAATATTAGCTCTATTGAAGACAAAAAATGTTTGTGTAGCATCTATCATCATTTTCTTCTAGCTTATTTTTTACGAATCATTTTAATGACAACAGCAACTAACTGTTGTGAATGAATGGCTGAATACCATGAGAACATTAACTAACTTAGAGCAGTGGTTCCTCATAAACTACATTACTCTTATTGTATACAAGTCGGGATTAGGCAACTGTATCTATCCAGACTGTCTGCAGGCATATATTCTTAATTCCCCTTACCTTAAAGAATGTAAGAGTGAAGCTGGTACAATTTATTTTATTACTCCTGACAAAAAAAAAGAATCAGAGAACTAGCTACGAAAGAACATGGGCTGCAGAAACCATGATCTGTCTTGCAAAGGGAGGCACATGTCAGGACTCCTTTCTCTGTCTATGAATTCTTCAACCTAAGGTATTACATCCATATTAAAACTACATGATTGTCAAAAGGAATTTCTCAGTGATTCCTTAGGTTTAAACCTTCCATACATTATATAAGTCTTAGCTTTGCAAACTAGTCTTTCAAAGCTAACCTATCTTGAAATGGGAAAATAAATTATTAAATTCCTCTTTGTTACATTTATTAAGCCCATCAAGCATTTTGCCACTTTTGTCTTTCCTGTAAACGCTTATGGTTTTATTTCCAATACTAGTTTGGTTCCCCCTACAGATGTTATGAAAGAAAAGTTCCGTGTTTTTTTTAACTCACAACCTACTCTTTCATATTAAAATTGACATGAACTTCAGTTTTATTTTTTACCACATATTGAATATTACCATGAGACTATTAAAATAATTATTCCCGTGAGTTTTATAAAATTTTAAATGCTGAACAGAAATTTTGGCTGGCTCTAAGGAGAACCATTATCCCCGTGAGGGCAGTCGAGCAGTAAAGTTGTCTGCCCAAACAGGTTTTGAAAGATTTGACTAGGTAAAGCCTTGTGAAACCTGGTTTTATCTCACAGCTCATCCTTCCTAGGGGGTAACATTGGACTGAAGACCTCCAGAAATCCCTTTTGAACTGAATCCCATAGATTCTAAGTAGGTGTTTTCTAAAAATCCTCACATCATTTAATTAATAATCATGGAAAAATAAATATTACATTCTAATACAACTCTTCAGAATATTCACTGGAAAGTAAGTTACACTCTCAAAATTGAAGCATCATGAGAACCATCGTTATTGTATTGTATTAAATGTTTTATCAATACAGAAAACTGGGGGAAGAGGCTCCCTTCTCCATTCCACTCTGAGTTGGAACAATTTGACATCTTCCTACAACTACACATGAAACCTCTTGAACTTCATTCTCCCATTAGTTGACTGTGAAGTTAGAAACACCTGACAACGTTCTGTAAGGCACGTCTCTTCTGCAATGCCAACACAACTGACTAAAATGCTAACTGTAAGAAATCCAGGAAGCTCAAGCTGAAAGAAAAAAAAGTATGTCTAATTTTTGCCTGAGTAAATTTTAGAAATTAATGCAGCTAAACCAGTATAAATAATTCGAGGTAAATACCATAAAATCTACAAACAAGAAAAGTTAACATCCAAGAAAATATTTCTTTCAATTGTGGCTGAAGAAATGGGGAGAATTTCATTGTATTAAGGTCATAAAATTATTATTTTTTAATTATTAGTTTCGTTTATGTAAAGTTATTGAACTAAAACACAACTTCTCCCCATATTTATAGAAAATGAAGGATCAATCTAGAAGTTTAACAAAGTAAGGGTGCTTTCAAAGATGTTGGATAGCATGTAGGAAATACCACTATTTGATTTTTTAAAATTTATTAACTGTAATTTCTGTTATACAAAGTAGTCTGGTTCTCATTTGTTCAGTTTAAGTTATTTTAGTGTTTCTATTATTGTTAAGCATGGCTTTATTCAATAAATACAAGTCATTTACAAATGTAAATACTTTAATCAAATTCCCACTTCTGCTTGGAAGAACCTGGAAAGAAACGTGTGGTGTTCCTCAGGACTGTGTTGGGGCCAGTCCTGTTTAACATCTTTATCAATTATGTGGATAAACCTCTGCAAGTTCGCAGATGACACCAAAGCTGGGTGGGAGTGCTGATCTGCTGGAGGGCAGAAAAGCTCTGCAGAGGGATCTGGACAGGCTGGACCATGGGCTGAGGCCAACGGTGTGAGGTCAAGTAAGGCAAAATGCCAAGTTCTACTCTTGGGTCACAACAACCCCAGGCAGCTCCACAGGCTGAGTGGGAGAGGGGCAGAGTGGCTGGAAAGTGCCCAGAGGAAAAGCACCTGGGGGTGCTGGTGACAGCGACTGAACATGAGCCAGGGTGTGCCCAGGTGGCCAAGAAGGCCAATGGCATCCTGGCCTGGATCAGCAATGGTGTGGCCAGCAGGAATGGCACAGGGATTGTCCCCCTGAACTGGCACTGGTGAGGTCACACCTCGAGTGCAGTGCTCAGTTTTTGGCCACTCCCGACAAGAAAGACACTGAGGTGCTGGAGCAAGACCAGAGAAAAGCAATGGAGCTGGGGAAGGGTGGGGAGCACAAGTCCTGTGAGGAGCAGCAGAGGAGCTGGGGGTGTTCAGCCCAGGGAAAAGGAGGCTCAAGGGGGGGACCTTATCACTCTCTACACCTGCCTGAAAGGAGGGTAGAAAAGTGAGGGTCGGCCTCTTCTTCCACGCAACCAGTGACATGATGAGGGGAAATGGCCTTAAGTTGTGCCAGGCGAGGTTTGGATTAGATATTAGGAAACATTTTTTCACAGAGAGGGTTGTAAAGTATTGGAACAGGCTGCTCAGGGAAGTGGTGGAATCACCATCCCTGGAAGCGTTCGAAAAACATGTGAATGTGACACTTGAGAATAAGGTTTAATGGTGGTGATGATGGGCTGACAGTTGGACTTGATAATCTTAAATGTCTTTTCCAACCTTAATGATTCTATTATTCTATGACTCTAACTTGTAAAAGCCTAAAGCAAAAAATCTGAATTAAGATGTGATTTTTATTAGTTAAAAATTTTTATAAAATCAAGATGCATAAATCTGTTGAAGTTCTTGAGCTACTTAAGAGAATGTGCAGAAGAAGAGTTTCCTTCCAGTAACGCAGGGAGAGATGGCAAATTCAACAGTGAACAGACTGTAAAGAAGAGCCACGTGTTTTAGTGAAGTTACTACCTCTAGCATAGCACCATACTATTTAGAATGCCATTTTTAGGAAGGGACATACAGGAACAGATTTTTGCACTGCCAAACAATCTGTTTAATTGACTCAAGACATAACCAAAAATAGAATTGCAAAACATCGCAATTCTCCTGACCAACGGCATCTCATACTATTGCTATTGTTTTATGCTTGGTTTTTTTAACCACTAAATAATTAACAATCATAGCCAAAATGTGACTAAAATGGAATAGCTTCAAAACCAGTCTTGGTCAAAGACCCATAAACACTTCCATGGCCTAACAGATTGCATTTCACACATCTGAAAAATTCCTTGGTTTTGCTAGTATTTGAAGTACAATTTCTTGTTCTTTAGTGATTCCAAACACACTGCTCAGAATTGCATAACATATTTCACTCTGCTTTGGCAGGTGGTTGAAAGAGCTCATAGGGCAGAAATTTCTTCTGAAAGAATGTGGACAATGAACATTTGTCAGCATTACTTATGACCTTGCAATTTCTAAGCAGGACTAACTGTCCTAAAATAACAATATAAGCAAATACCTTTCATTACAGCTAAATTAATGTGCAAGCTAAGGAACTGCCTGTACCTCTTCCTGCCTATTTATCCAATCACTTAGCACTCCCTTTTTCAAGCTGCTGAGAGTAATAAATGAGAGATTTACATGGGTCTGGCTGAAGTAGCATGAAGGCAATCCAAATGCAACCTCAGTGCTATCCAAAGAGCCATCTTAAAAGGTCTGAAAAAAAATCACACACATTTGAAAGCTGAATGTTATCAGCTCCCAAAAATACAAGTTCCACATTTTTCAGAACAAAACCTGAACAAAATGTTCAGAAATAACAAAAATATTAACTTTAATAATTTACACCTGATGTCCTAACATAATATTACAAATACCTACAGCAGCGATTTGATTCAAACAGCAGTATTGGATAGTCATTCCTTCAACAACTCAGTATAAAGCTAATTTTAAAACAAGGTTTTGTAACTGGCCATATGGAAAAGAAATAATGAATTTTGGCAGTTTCTATCCTTCCCGCTCTGACACTAAGGCATCTTGTCCTTCAAGATCATAACTGCATTAACTCTCAGCTTTTTAACAATGAAACAGTCAGCTTTGTGGACTACGTTAACTTCTATTATCTAGTTGGTACTTCCTAGTATCTACTCTGTGTAGATCTAGGAGTCTTCCCAGAAAAGTCATATTGGTCAACATGTACTTAAAACACCAAAACATGTAAAACTGTAAGTCATTTAGGAACAATGTCTCAACTTCAGAAAGAATCCAAGCAAACGCTAGTTAAATTATCTGAATATTCTTCCTTCTTCATTAGACTGACCAGGATTTGACAGTCCAGTTAGTCTTACACCGAATATAAAGCCATTACCAAGAACTCCAAGATTTCATCATTCCTGAGTTAGTAACTAGTAAGGTTACAAAAATTCCAGACTACCAAAATTACATCTCACTACTAAGAAGAAAAATCTTACTGACAACATTTTCAATTTTTTTTACACAACAACAGATCAGAAATTACCTCACTCTTTTGAAAATCACTTTATTTGGAGGAGTGGGGAGTGTCAGAATTAGAAATGGGGAGAAATTAAGTAAGTATTTGACTTGAAACAAAGTAATATATTGTGGGTTTTTATTTCTAGATATTTAAGTATTTTTAATTATATCTCTTATTCCTAAGAACGAATAAGAACTCACTTTTACAAGGGAAAAAACATCTTTCCATTTATCCACCTACCTGTCTTAGTACCTGTAATGTCAGAGCAAGTGTTTTCACAGCATCCCCCCAAAACGGATACAAGACTCAAAGATCATTAATAGATTCATGTAGTTTGATTGCTATAAACAATGTCAGTCACTGTTGCAACTTTTGTTATATGGACATACATCTTCTACTACTTGGAGAAATACTAATTATAATAATTACCTAAACAGAGAATTGTCCCGAATGACAACTATGTTCTGAGAGAGAATTTTTAAAAAATCAATTCTAAATTATGAAAGTCACGATGATTGCTCATTTAAAAAAAAAATATATAAAGTGCACATGTGTAGAAATGTCCTTTTTCTGCAGTACCCAGGACACAAGTGTACCTTTCCAGCAAACTGCAATACCACATGCACAAAGACTCAGACAGCAGACTAACAGTGAACTGTCAAACTCTGGAAACTCATGAAGGTACTGATTCAAAATTATTGTGGACTTAAGCTGTGGGGACATATTCAGGATAACTTGTTTGCCGAAATAGGGCTTGGGCAAAAAACCCCAGGTAATTAACTATTTCAAGTCATGTCAAGATTTCTTTGGCAGAGGGTAGGTAGGTGGGAATCTAGAAACCTAGAATCTAGAAATCTAATAGTGTCTAAAAGTCTAAATTTAATCTAAAATTCTAGAGAAAGAAAGATGATCTACCATCCAATCTGGAGAAAAAACTGAAGTTGTGACTGGTAGTGCATTAAAAGAGCATTGAAGCAGGAAAAGGCACAAAATAATGATTCTGCTTTCAAAGTCACCACAGAAAAAAATGTGATTCGGGGAGAATCTGCTCCTCTATGCTCATCACTGTATAACAGAATATAATCCCAGGGGTAGGTAACTGATCACTTTTACTAAACCAGCCATAGATTGCTGGTTGAAAATCAGCAATCAGGTAACAGGAATCAGGAACCAAACATCACAAAACCATCAGAGGAGCACACCTCAGTTGTAATTTCTGTTTCGGAGGCTGAAGAGAATTTATCTTTTCATTTTACCAGATTCCAAAGAAAAAGAAAGACTCAAATTAAAGAGTAAAACTAAGTCCATGAGGAATAGCAGAAGACGTGTCTTACGCATAATTATAAAAAATAAGCATATAGCATTCTTTTCTGCTTTGTGGAAGCTCTCACTGAATACTATAAAAAGCTTAAGATTGTCTTTCCTGATTTACCTGTCCTCTCAGAAAAAACCAACCATACAAGCAAACCAAACAAAAACGCAAAAAATCAAACAAAAAAACCCCCCACAAACCAAAAATCTTTGGATGTGTTCAGTAACGCTACTTCAAATCTGTATCATAAAACAGAATTAAAGCAGCATTACATATTACATTAGCATATCTCTAAACCTGGCTCTTATTTCCATCTGTAACTTGCTAAATTCTCTTACTGTGGAAACTAGAGAAAAGGTATTAAGAAGGTGTGGATGTTGTTTTTCAATGATCAGGCTGCACAAAATCAGAGGAATCCAGACCACCCGAATCTGCTATATAAAGGGCTAAAAGAAAAAGCACACAGTGTACAAGTCTGTGGATGGTACAAAAGTACAGTGTCTTTGGCATATGTACTAAGAATAATGAAGTAATAGTGAAGCCCATTTTTCTTGCTGCCATGGTTTCAGGGGATGCAGACATCTGTGGCATGGCATGGACAAAGGTACTAGCAGTCAAGATTGTAAGACTGTACATGTACTGGACACTGCCAGTAAATTAACTTTACAGTGAATTTCAATAACATGCATACGAAAAGCATGTATTCAAATATTGTACTTTAACAAGGTTTCTTGGTCGTTTGTATTTATGCCTGTAGTAGCACAATCAGACCTTTTAGCAGGTAAGAACCCAAGGTAAGAGAACTCTTTGGATACAATGAGTGCAGAGTATCAACACAACTGAATGTCTTGAAGTTTCACAAAAAAATGTATTGAAAGATAACTAAGTTAAGATAAGAAAGATAAGTAAGTTTTACACAGAGAAGTTTCATCTTGGCAAGAAAACAACTCTATCGAAGTCATAAGACTTAATTAGGCAACTAAAGATTTGACAATCAGGCCCTGTTTGTTGCAAGCTGAGGAGTGAACAGGGGGAGGAGTGTATGTATGCGGGGGGCATAACAAGTATTTTAATACTAACACACACAGCAGTTCAAAGAAAAAAGTGTTATCAAGAAGCAATAGCAAAGACTGAGAAAAGCAAGAAGAATGTAATCATTAAACAGAAATTTTGTCAGACTACGACAATTGATACTCATGTTCTAATGAGCACTGGGAGTCAGGATCAATTCCATACTGTATCAAAAAAAAGGGAACCTTAAATACAGATGACCTAGGCACCTTGGTGACTCAGAGGGAAGAGTGCCATCTACTGAGTCAACAACTTAATTATAATATAACCAGTATATCAGATTTTTGTCGTGAAACAGAAAAGGAATTTTTAAAGCAATACTTAAGTGCTTTCTATCTCCTATTGAAAATCTAAACTTTTTATTTGAAATATTACCACAATTTATATGATGGTGTTTCTGTGTTCTTAGTGGGCGAATGTTTTAGCTGAATTGATACTTACGCTTAAAATATTTCTGAATAGCTTCTAATGCCTCTATTTCTAAATCATCTAGGAGTTTTGGTGTCCAAGTAAAAGACATCACTTTCTGAATATTCTGCCTCTTTAAAAACCCTCATATTTGGACACAGAAACATGAAGATACTCAAAGTCACACCTGAAAAAGGCCTTTATGCCTTTTTTTTCCTTCATACAAGATTCTGGTGTTGAGTATAACTATGTTGGAGGACAAAATATTAAAAAATAAAAACATAAAGAACCAGTTATAGAAGATATTCTGAATTTATTTCACCTTTGGGTTAATAAAATTGTTGATAATCAACCTGAAGCATACTTTTCCAGCAAAATTAACTACTTCTAGAAGCATGTGAAGTAGTCAAAGAAAAGTACATAACCTCTTAGTGTGTTGTGTTTCTCACTCTTTGCCAAATACAGCAGAATATTATTTGTGTACAGATTTCAAATTCTTTAACCTAAATTGTAGAACATAAGTCATTAGTTCTGGATGTTTGTGAACCAATTCCTCCTGTGCTTTATATATTTGCTAAGTATACAACACACACCTGAAATCTGGTCAGTGAAAAGTACTAGAAATGGAGCACAAACTGCATTGCCAATGTCTCTTTAAAGGTCATAGGTCTATCTTAAATTTTTCAATATAGCATAGTAAAACAACAGCAAACTGCCTTACTGGAACCCCTGCCAACCTTAAAAGCTGCATGAAGATTATTACAATACTTGTATAGTGTTCAATTTCAACTCTTTCACCTCCCTCATTACATTTTTCAAATAGCTAGCCTCACTTGTGTTTTGCTATCTTAGTAGGAAAACACATTCAAACGCATACAGATGATAGTTTACTCAAGTATGACCAACCACAGGTTTATGATGGCTATTTCAAAAAAAAAACCAAAAAAATTAAAAAATTCATCTGTGGAAAGCAAAACTTCAGAAATCTGACCATGTTTCTAAAGTTTACTTAGAAAAGTTGTATTTGGAAATATGAAGCAATCATGAGCTGGCAGTCTTGGATTTAACCTCACCAAATGTAACAGGAAATTACTTGGTAACTATTTGGAAAAAAAACCAGATGCATGTAGTAGGAGATCATCAAGATTTTGGCCTGAGAGCAACTATAAAATTATGTCTCATATAGTATTCAGGGAGTGTATCGTACCTAAAACCAAGAATTTCTCAGCTTGATTTCAGCATACAAAACTGACATAATTCCTAATAAAATATGCTGTGACATATTAAGGGCAGAATGACAGTTGAAAAAGAGTAAGATATTTTGGTGGATTACATAAATTATGTTACTTGCCAACAAATTGGGTTCTTCAAGATACTTCATCCAAATGCACATTCTCATAAAAATACTACTACCAATATGATTACAGACTTCTTTTTTTGCCCTAGTATTGACAGGCAACCATTC
This sequence comes from Ifrita kowaldi, assembly GCA_013398055.1. NCBI lineage: Eukaryota > Metazoa > Chordata > Aves > Passeriformes > Cinclosomatidae > Ifrita > Ifrita kowaldi. Next base: position 46,512 of record VZRS01004394.1, on the reverse strand, counting down.
TCTTTCTGGTTTGTACTGACTTTGTATGATTTCCCCTGCTCCACACACCCAGACAATTTCCCCTAATTTCCAAAATCAAGGTTGTGAAGACTTAGGACAGAGAAAGCAGGATGGGAAAACATGGTGCATCAATGTAAATTCTGATGCACAGTAGATACCAGTAGTAATTTTGCTTCCTTCTCATAGTGTCATCAATACACATCATTGTTGCTTTAGGGGACTGCAATGCAGCATTGAGTTTCTGGACACTTTTCCTGGGATCCAGGGCAATAGCAACTATGTAACTCTACACAGAACCACATCCATCCCAAGCAAATATCTGGGGTTCACAGTGAACACCTATCCCCGTGTTAGAGACCACAGAATGATTTGGATTGAAGGGCACTTTACAGATCATCTAGTTCCAACCCCACCACCCTCAGCAGGGACCCCTTCCACTAGACCAGGTTGTTCAGGGTCCAAGCTGGCCTTGAACATCTCCACAGATGGGGCATCAGATATATCTCTGTGCAACCTGTTCCCAGTGCCTCACCACTGTGAGTAAAGGCTTTCTTCCATGTCTCTAACCTACATCTACTCTTTCATTTTAAAACTATTCCCTCTTGCCCTATCACTACATGCTTTTGTAAAAAGTCCCTCTCCAGCTCTCATACAGTCTCCTTTTAGCTACTGGAAGGATGCAATGAAGTCTGACTGGGGCATTGTCTATGCAGGACAAACAACCTCTCAGCCTTTCCTCGTAGAAGAGGTTTTACATTCCTCTTCAATTGTCTTCATATTCTGCCTCTGGACTCACTCCTGTCCTTCCTGTGCTGAGGACCTCAGAGCTAGATGCAATACTCCCCGTGGGATCTCAAAGAGCAGAGCAGAGCAGCAGAATCACTTCCGTCAACCTGCTGCCGACATCTTTTTGATGCAACCCAGGCCACATTTGGCTTTCTGGAATCCAAGCGCACATTGCTGGGTCATGTCCAGCTTTTCATCCAGCCCCAAGTCCTTCTCGGCAGGGCTGCTCTCAATCCATTCATCCCCCAGCCTGTGCTGATACCAGCAGTTGCTGTGACCCAGGGGCAGCACCTTACAATAGGCCTTGTTGGATCTTCTGATGTACACATAGGTCCACTTTCAAAGCTTGTCCAGGACCCTCTGGATGGCATCCCATTCTTCACGTGTGTCAACCACACCACTCAGCTAGGGGTCATCTGCAACTCAGCTGAGGGTGCATTCGATCTCTTTGTCTATGTCATGGTTGAAGACATTAAGTAGCAGTGGTACCAACATGGACCCTTGAGGGGCACCACTTGTCACTGATATCCATCACAACACTGAGCCGTTGACCACTCTCCTCTGGATGTAACCATCCAACCAATTCCCTGTGCACTGAACAGTACGCCCACCAAATCCATCTCTCTCCAATTTAGAGAGAAGGAGGTTGTTAGGGACCATGTCAAAGGCTTTACAGAGTCCAGAAAAATTACATCTGTAGCTCTTCCCTTATCCAGTCATGTAGACACTCCCTTGTAAAAGGACATTGGTCAAGGGGGACCTTTTTCCACTTGCCAGGTACTCCACCTGACTGGCATGACTGGCTGACTCTCTCAGGACTCTGAGGTGCATCTCATCAAGTCCCATAGATTTATGTATGTTCAGGTTCTTCAGCTGATCACGAACTTGCATTTCACTTACAGTGGGAAGCACTTTGCTACCCCAATCCTTGTCTGGCAGTCCATGACAGGCATGGAAATATTTTTCAACAGAGCTACCACAGCATGCATGGTAGAATGAGGTCTGAAATGTAAGACAAAGTCTTCTTTAGCAGACCATCTGGTAATTTTAACTAAATTACTGTTATTCCAGATCTTTCAGCTCTAAAGGCACATAGCAGTGAGGAAGTTTGGTCAGTTATAGTAGGTTTAGTCATATAGAAGTCAAACTCTTCATACCAATCACACAAAAGACATTACAACAAATACATAGCAGGCTAGGAGAAGGGAGGTTTGGCCTTTTAGAAGAAGAAAATAGCCTGTCTCAACCTAGGGCAATTAAAAGGAGAGGAGACAGACTGCTGTTAATGAGTGGGGAGATCTTAGACATGTGGGTCAGGGCAATGCCAAGCACAAATATAGGCTGGGTGAAGAATGAATTGAGTAGCCATGAGAAGCACCTGGGGATGCTGGTGAATGAAAAGCTGACCATGAGACAGCAATGTGCACTCACAGCCCAGAAGGTCAAGTACATCCTGGGCTGCATCCAAAGCAGCGCAGGCAGCAGGGACAGGGAGGGGATTCTGCTCCTCTGCTCTGCGGAGACCCCACCTGCAGTGCTGTATCCAGCTCTGGGGTCCCAGCACAGGAAGGACGTGGACCTGTTGGAGCAAGTCCAGAGGAGGCCACAAAAATGATCAGAGGGCTGAAGCACCTCTCCTGGGAGGACAGACTGAGAGAGCAGGATTGTTCAGCCTCTAGACGAAAAGGCTTTGGGAACACTTTATGGCAGCCCTCCAGTACCTAAAGGGAGCTTNGGGATCTCAAAGAGCAGAGCAGAGCAGAGCAGCAGAATCACTTCCGTCAACCTGCTGCCGACATCTTTTTGATGCAACCCAGGCCACATTTGGCTTTCTGGAATCCAAGCGCACATTGCTGGGTCATGTCCAGCTTTTCATCCAGCCCCAAGTCCTTCTCGGCAGGGCTGCTCTCAATCCATTCATCCCCCAGCCTGTGCTGATACCAGCAGTTGCTGTGACCCAGGGGCAGCACCTTACAATAGGCCTTGTTGGATCTTCTGATGTACACATAGGTCCACTTTCAAAGCTTGTCCAGGACCCTCTGGATGGCATCCCATTCTTCACGTGTGTCAACCACACCACTCAGCTAGGGGTCATCTGCAACTTAGCTGAGGGTGCATTCGATCTCTTTGTCTATGTCATGGTTGAAGACATTAAGTAGCAGTGGTACCAACATGGACCCTTGAGGGGCACCACTTGTCACTGATGTCCATCACAACACTGAGCCGTTGACCACTCTCCTCTGGATGTAACCATCCAACCAATTCCCTGTGCACTGAACAGTACGCCCACCAAATCCATCTCTCTCCAATTTAGAGAGAAGGAGGTTGTTAGGGACCATGTCAAAGGCTTTACAGAGTCCAGAAAAATTACATCTNAACCTGCTGCCGACATCTTTTTGATGCAACCCAGGCCACATTTGGCTTTCTGGAATCCAAGCGCACATTGCTGGGTCATGTCCAGCTTTTCATCCAGCCCCAAGTCCTTCTCGGCAGGGCTGCTCTCAATCCATTCATCCCCCAGCCTGTGCTGATACCAGCAGTTGCTGTGACCCAGGGGCAGCACCTTACAATAGGCCTTGTTGGATCTTCTGATGTACACATAGGTCCACTTTCAAAGCTTGTCCAGGACCCTCTGGATGGCATCCCATTCTTCACGTGTGTCAACCACACCACTCAGCTAGGGGTCATCTGCAACTTAGCTGAGGGTGCATTCGATCTCTTTGTCTATGTCATGGTTGAAGACATTAAGTAGCAGTGGTACCAACATGGACCCTTGAGGGGCACCACTTGTCACTGATGTCCATCACAACACTGAGCCGTTGACCACTCTCCTCTGGATGTAACCATCCAACCAATTCCCTGTGCACTGAACAGTACGCCCACCAAATCCATCTCTCTCCAATTTAGAGAGAAGGAGGTTGTTAGGGACCATGTCAAAGGCTTTACAGAGTCCAGAAAAATTACATCTGTAGCTCTTCCCTTATCCAGTCATGTAGACACTCCCTTGTAAAAGGACATTGGTCAAGGGGGACCTTTTTCCACTTGCCAGGTACTCCACCTGACTGGCATGACTGGCTGACTCTCTCAGGACTCTGAGGTGCATCTCATCAAGTCCCATAGATTTATGTATGTTCAGGTTCTTCAGCTGATCACGAACTTGCATTTCACTTACAGTGGGAAGCACTTTGCTACCCCAATCCTTGTCTGGCAGTCCATGACAGGCATGGAAATATTTTTCAACAGAGCTACCACAGCATGCATGGTAGAATGAGGTCTGAAATGTAAGACAAAGTCTTCTTTAGCAGACCATCTGGTAATTTTAACTAAATTACTGTTATTCCAGATCTTTCAGCTCTAAAGGCACATAGCAGTGAGGAAGTTTGGTCAGTTATAGTAGGTTTAGTCATATAGAAGTCAAACTCTTCATACCAATCACACAAAAGACATTACAACAAATACATAGCAGGCTAGGAGAAGGGAGGTTTGGCCTTTTAGAAGAAGAAAATAGCCTGTCTCAACCTAGGGCAATTAAAAGGAGAGGAGACAGACTGCTGTTAATGAGTGGGGAGATCTTAGACATGTGGGTCAGGGCAATGCCAAGCACAAATATAGGCTGGGTGAAGAATGAATTGAGTAGCCATGAGAAGCACCTGGGGATGCTGGTGAATGAAAAGCTGACCATGAGACAGCAATGTGCACTCACAGCCCAGAAGGTCAAGTACATCCTGGGCTGCATCCAAAGCAGCGCAGGCAGCAGGGACAGGGAGGGGATTCTGCTCCTCTGCTCTGCGGAGACCCCACCTGCAGTGCTGTATCCAGCTCTGGGGTCCCAGCACAGGAAGGACGTGGACCTGTTGGAGCAAGTCCAGAGGAGGCCACAAAAATGATCAGAGGGCTGAAGCACCTCTCCTGGGAGGACAGACTGAGAGAGCAGGATTGTTCAGCCTCTAGACGAAAAGGCTTTGGGAACACTTTATGGCAGCCCTCCAGTACCTAAAGGGAGCTTACAAGAAAGCTGGAGAGAGACTTTTTACAAGAGCTTGTTGTGATAAGAGGAAAAGGTAATGTTTGAAATTTCCTCAAATGTATGAGATAGTCATGACCTTTTCTCTATTGTGTCTTTATAACCCCCTTTACTCAAAATACTCCACTAAACTGCCACTTACATATACATGTATCTTTGATATTGTGCTACCAGACACGAAATCTGTCTTTTTTTATTATGCTCTTTTCTTTAATTTTTATCCAGTTTTTAATCTAGCATCTTACACAGAAGTTTACTTAGAAAAATCACAGTATTTGATACAATGGAAACAACAATTCTAGAAACAAAGTATTTTATTGTGAATTAGAAGAAACTACACACACTGAAACAGTAAAGATGAAAGATAACTTGGGGAAATAGCTCCTCTCGAACTGATCATCCAAGTGTCTTGTCTCTGAAAAGACACACTGATAAATTCCATCATACACTTGTCATTTACAAATATCAAATACATTTACCAGTGTGTCCAAAACCCAAAATTCATGCACTCATAGGAAGGAGGTTTGCACACTGAGGACTGTATATTGTTTTACTAAGTATAAAAAATTTTTCCTCTGAGCCTCTGAACAGACTTTACAGGCTGCATATTTCCAACTATGTGGAATCAAGGGACACCAGTATTTCCAAAGTTGAAGACAATGATCTAGCAACAGAAAGGTTGAAATTCCTTAATGAAATACCCTATGGGAATGAAAAGAATTTTAAATGAGAAAAGTCCTTCACAGTTGAGCATGAGTTCTCACTGCCAAATCTTCCACAAGACTACAGAGTAGCACAGGAACTAAACTCTTAGCCAAAGGACCTTAATGAACCCTTCAGTTTAGTGAGTTTTTATTATGTATCTATTGTCTCTAGACCTTAAAAAAAATTTCCGAAGTACACATTTATTTTACACTGCTATGGGTGTATGATTCCAAATAAGTGTTTAACAATAGAGCAATTCTATTTCTACAGATGAGGTGATTTTAGAAACAGGACACTGAAACAAATCTGTATCACCAGTCCCACAAAACATTGCTTCAGACTACCTCACAGAAAATACTTCCATGCAGCTGCACCAGACACTTGGGGAACAAGAGATTTAAGATTTGTACGGGAGAAGACTCTCTTTAACACACAATGAGGGAGCAATGGATGCATCTGAATCTCAAGGATGGCGGAAGAGCTTATGGCATACACTATTGGCAAGATACAGGTAGATCACTAACAGTGACCTCTAACAAAAAGAAGGCACAGTGAAATACCGTCACTGAAATAGCAGAAATAATTTTGCATGCTTAAAGAAAATACCATTAACATTTTGATTTCTTTCCTAGTTCTACAGAAGTCATATAACTTGAACTCAAGTCACAACTTGAGCATGGCAGGGGAATAAAAAAGCATGTGAAGCTGGGAGAAATGCTTTTTAAAAATAACACTAGGACATTGTAAAAGAAGTCCCGAGTACTACATTTTGTTTAAAGAGTGACACTTTGGTCATTCAGCCTGAGGAATTTGCATGGTTTTGTTGGCTTTAAAGTCTGGAAAGAAAAAGTGGTTTTGGTGTCATTCCCCACACATGCACATACACAAAATGTTCTTGTGTTCCTCCCCCTCCCTTCCATACACTAAATCTAGTTGTTATCACCTATAAGCAAGAAGAAAGTACTCTGCCCTCTAAATGGCCTAAATCCTTCAATATGATATACTCATGCAGAGTTAGTTTTTAGATATATATAATTGTGCAGAGCCAAGTTAATATTTAAGGCACTTGGCATTAGTATTAGAGTTTGACTTACAGATCAAAATACAGGACTGCAGCCATAGTAAACACTCTTCCTGATAACTCACTAAACAGAAACACTTAAAGAGAAGTTAAATTTATAGAGGTCACAAAGCATGATAAAATTATGTATTATAATTATATAATTATGTATTATTCTGATGGCAGAAAGGCCTTTTGGATGAGGCTGAGGAAGATTAAAATCTTTTACAGCCAAAGCAGCCACACTGCATCTGTGTGTCTGATATCTAACAGCTAAATGTTTTAATATATTTTTGATTCTTCTAATGGTCAGAACAATTGTAATTTATCCATTACACATAAATAGATGTATCTAATTTATTGAAATAAAACTGCTGCATGTAACAAATAATGATTTTGCTGCAACTAGAATGTACTATATTTCACTGCACTGTGCTACCACAAGAAAAATCATACTGTGGTATAAAGATTATTAAAGGAAATTTTAATCTTCAGGCAGGAAAATACATACTGAAAATAAATACCTCTTCTCTTTCTGAAAGAATGCAAGTTTACCACTACACCCTTCCACACTACAAAACTTTATATATTCAGTGCTTGCCTGAATAAGTTTCAAGTAAAAGCTTCTATAAAACATTAAGAAAGGTGTGTTTCAGTTTGAAGGGACTTACAGTGATAATCTAGTCCAAAATAGGCAAAAAATTAAGAATAACAGAGAATAAATAGAGAAGGTACAAAAAGACTTCTAGTCAAAATTAAAGAATACTTCCACCATGCATAATGAAAGTAGATGAGAAGAGAGAGACACAAAGGTGACAAAAATGTTCTTTGGTTTTTAGACAGTTAAGACAGTCTTTGCATATTACTTACTTTGTATACAAAAGTAAGTACAGCGTACTTGAGGAATTACTCTGAAGATACAAATCAGGTACTTAAAACCCATCCAAGATCATTTTTAATCATAGTTTTAGGCTTGGGTCCACAAATCATAGAGAAAGAGAAACAATTCTCACATAAAACTAGAATGAGAAAATTACCATTGCAATATATGCTAAAAAATTAGTGATTGTTGGGTCAATTTTGCAGGTCAAATAATCAGCAACACCTTCATGGCAGTTAGAGTTGACATCACCCAAGGGCTCCCTGCACTAGGTCTAATATTTTCTATTGTTAATTACCGTATTGCTGGAATTTACCATCCTATGTGTGAAAAAAGGTGTTAAAATAAAACATGCACAACCCTACTCATTTTAGTATTTGTTCCACTTATACAAGACCTCAAGTTTATACTTAATATGCAAAACCTAAATATAAAAAGCTTCTTAAGCGTGAAAGCACTTTTCATATAAAGCAGTATTTTCCTATTTGTGATAGTTGAAACTGATCATGACCACTGTTCCAAGTCTAGTTCAACAGCATCTATAACTGAAATCCACTTCTCTATTGATATAAAATAATTATAAAATGCAACAGAGCAAAAGTACATAAAACATTCAGTACAAAGGATCTGCACACAATTCGGTGCCAAAGCATGAAATATTAGAATATCCATCACTATTGAGAAACCAACATTTTGACTCAAGAAACCATTCTAAATTGCTTGAATATATCTGTTGCCTATTAATGAAGTGATCAGTCATTACTCAAACGAAGATAACTGCACATAAACTTAAAAAAAATTCAAATTGTTGATTAAATGTATTAGGTTGAGGTACCACTACCATATACATCAATAGTGGTAAGCCTCAGCAATGCACCTAGAACAAATTTGGGCTGTCTCCATAGTGTTCACAGAATCACAGACTTTAGAGAGCACCTACTTCCAATATCTCCACCATCGCCAGGGACACCTTCCATTGCACCAAATGCTCAAAGCTCCATCCAACCTAGCCTTGAACACTTTCACGTATGAAGCATTCACAACTTTTCTGAGGAATCTGTTCCAGTGCCTCACCACCCATGTAGGGAAGAATTTCTTTCTAATAACTAATCTAAATCATAGAATATCATGAGTTGGAGAGGACCTATAAGGATCACTGAGCCCAACTCCAGTCTCTGCACAGGACACCCCAATAATCACAATATGTGCCTGTGAGCATTGTCCAAACACTTCCTGAACTCTGTCAGGCTTGGTGCTGTCATCACAGCACAAGTTCCCTGGAGAACCTGTTCCAGTGCGCAACCTCACTCTGGGTAAAGAAACTTTTTCTAATATCCAATCAAAACCCCTTCTATAATGCCATTTTTCAGCTCCTGTCACTGGTCATCAGAGAGAAGAGATCAGTGTCAGCCCCTCTGTTTCCCCCTGCGAGGAAGCTGTAGACCATGATGAGGTGTTGCCTCAGTCTCCTCTTCTCCAGATCAAGTGACCTCAGCTGCTCTTCATGTGGCTTTTCCTCTATATCCTTCACCATCTCTGTGGCACTCTTTAGACTCTCTGTAATAGTTTAGTATCTTTCTTAGATTGTCTTGCTCAAAACTGCCCCCAGCACTGGAGGTGAGGTTGCCCCAGAGCAGAGCAGAGCAGGACAATCCCCTCCCTTGCCCGGCTGGCAATGCTGTGTCTGATGCCCCCCAAGGACACTGTTGGCCCTTCTGGCTGCCAGGTCACCCTGCTGGTTCCTGTACCTATTCTCTTTCAATTTACAGAACTACAGAATAACCAAGGCTGAAAGAGACCTTTGAGTACATCTGTTCAACCACCAACTCAGCATGACCATTACCACCTCTAAACCATATCCCTTAGTGTCACACCCAGACCATTTTCAGAAATGGTGACTCTACTACCTCCCTGGGCAACTTATTCTAATGCTTATTTCACACTTGCAGTGAAAAAATATTGTCTGATGTGTAATCTGAACCTTCTCTGGCACAATTGAGACCATTTCCTCCTGTCCTTTCACCTGAGACTTGTCAGAAGAGATTGGCCTCCACTCCACTACAACCTCCTTTCATGTAGTTGTAGAGAGCCATGCAGTCCCCCTGAGCCTCTTCTTTTCCAAACTAAACAACTCCAGCTCCCCCAGCCTAATGGTGCTCCAGCCCTCTGATTTCCTTTGTGGCCCTCCTCTGGACCTAATTCAAGTGGTCCACATCCTCCTTTTGTTGGGGGCCCCAGAGCTGGATGGAGGACTGCAGGTGTGGTCTCATGAGCGTAGAGGGGGAGAATCACCTCCTTGCCCTGCTGGCCACACTCCTTTGGATGCAGCCCAGGATAAAATTGGCTTTCTGGGCTGCAAATCCACATTGACAGGTCATGCTCAGCTTCTCATCCACTGATCCCCCAAGACCCCTTCTGCAGGGCTGCTCTCAATCCATTCTCCATTCAGCCTGTATCCATGTTTGGGATTGCCTCAACCCAAGTGCAGCACCTTGTACTTGCCCTTGTTGACCTCCATGAGGTTTGCACTGGCCCAGCTCTCCAGCCTATCCAGACCCCTCTGGATGCCATCCCTTCCCTGCAGCGTGTCACCGCCCCACGCAGCCTGGTGCTGTCAGTGAGCTTGCTGAGGTGTGCTCGATCCCACTGTTCATGTCACCAACAGAGAAGTTAAAATGTGCCAGTCCCAGTACTGATCCCTGAGGAATGCCACTTGTCACTGATCTCCACATGGACTTTGAGCAGTTGACTGCATCTGTTTGAGTGCAACCACCCAGACAATTCCTTATCCACTGGGTAGTCCATCCATCAAATCCATGTCTCCCCAGCCTAAAGATGAGGATGTCATGTAGGACAGGATCAAAAGCTTTTCAGAAGTCCAGGTAGATGACATCAGTCACTCACTGTTCCCTTATCCATCAAAACTGTAACTCAGATACAGAGTTAGTCTGGCATGATTTGCCCTTGGTGAAGTCATGGTGACTGTCACCAACGACCTCCTTATTTTCCATGTGCTCCAGCAGAGTCTCCAGGAGCATTTGATCAATGACCTTACTGAGCACAAGGTGAGACTGACTAGCCTGTAGTTCTCCAGATCTTTTCTTTTTCCTTTTTTAAAAATAGGGGTTATGTTTCCCCTTTTCAGTCATTGGAACTTCACTGCACTGTCGTAACTTCAAAAATACGATGAATAGTGCCTTAGCCACTTTCTCTACCAGTTCCCTCAGGACAGTTGGATATATCCCAGCAGGTCCCCATGGACTCATGCCCCTTCAGGTTCCTTAGATGGTCTCAAACCTGATCTTCTCCTACAGCCAATGATTCTATAGTCTCCCAGTTCCTACCTTTGCCTTCTGCAATTCGGGCAATGTGGCTAGAGGACTTGCCAGTGAAGACTAAGGAAAAAAAGTAATTAAGTACTTTGGCCTTCTCCATGTCCCAGATAACCAGGTCTCCTGCTTCCTTCTGGGGAGGACCCACATTTTCCCTCGTCTTCCTTTTATCATTGACATACTGAGAGAAGTTTCTCTTGTTGCCCTTGACAGCCCTCAGCAAGTTTAATTCTATCAGAGCTTGATCTTTCCTAATCTGATCCGTGGCTGCTCACACAATCTGTCCATATTCCTCTCTTTTCCCTGCTTCCACCCTCAGCAGGCTTACATTTTGTGCCTGAATTTGTCCAGAAACTCCTTGTTCATCCTTGGAGGCCTCCTGGCACTTCTGCCTGACTTCCTCTTCATTAGGATGCACTGCTTCTGACCTAGAGGCGATGACCCTTGAATATTAAGCAGATTTCTTGGGCCCCTCTTCCCTGTGCAAGTCTTTATCCCACAGTACCACTATGTTGTCCCTTCCACAGCTGAGTGGCCCTTCAACATGAAGATCAGTGCTCGGGAACGTGAGGCTGCTCCTGTCTGTCTACAGAGGGCCTCATCCACTTGATCTTCCTGTTGAGATCCCCGCTGTAATGTCAGCTGTCTTCCCTTTAATCCTGATCTGTAAGCTCGCAGTTGGCTCTCCATGGATCATCAGGCAGAGCTCCATGCACTCCAACTGGTAACTGACATAGCAGGCAACACCCTCTGCTTGTCTCCTCTGCCAGTTTTTCTAAACAGCCTCTATCATTCCATTTCAACATTCAGTCATAGGAATCATCCCACAACATCTCTGCGACTGATGAGGCCATAGCCCTGCAGGCATGCAGAGATTTCAAACTCCATTTTATTTATTCTCCATGCTAAATGCATTAGCACAGAGGTACTTAAAATGTGTCCTTGATGAAGGATGAAGCCAACTTACTGGCTTGAGCAGCTGGAATTCCTTTGTGCTGTTCTTCATGTGCTCTCCTGCTGACCTGTGTGATCTCTCTCCAAGTTCTGGGCATCTCTTGCTGGCCCTGGGATCAAACTGGTAGGAGTGGAACGAACTGAGGTTTCTTTCCTCCAGCAACTTCCATCTAAAGCCCTCTTCACCAGCTTGGCAAGCCCATGACTGAAGATGCTCCTCTCCCACTCTGAGAGATGGACCCCATGAGCCTGCAGTAGAGCAGGTGTCTGGATTGCTTCAATACAGATTTGAAATTCTATATATAGTGTATATTAATAGTTTAAATTAGGAGTATCTAGAATTTTGCCTAAGTGCACGTTTGGATGTTTAATGAATGACTGGTGATCTAAGAATGACATTTGATTATACAGTATTAGAAGAGATTTTTTTATTCACAGTGTTGACAATGTTATTGCTGGCCTGTATTAGATTGATGAGAAGACATACAGCTAGTAAAAGCTAGAATTCAGAAGTTCAAAGATTTACAAATCTAGAAATAAGTAAGAATTAAAGCATTAAAAAACCCAGAAATTGTTGCATTTGTGTAGTATATTCCCATTTGGAATACTCCCACTGCCACAGTTTCACCTGCTGATAATAGGTCAACGTGGCAGCAATAAAAGAAAACAGAAAAAATAATGGTAGGAGGAACTGGAATATAGTGTATGAAAGAGCAAATCTACATAAGAATTGCTAGTCATTAAATGTGTTTATCATTGCACTTTTAATGCTTTAGAGTTTGCCAGACCACTGCTCTTTCACAGGCTGTGACAAAATAGTTTGACCAGAATTTCAGTTAGTTCTCAGTGTTACCCAGTCTTTATATCCCAGCAACCATATTTTCCAGAGTTAACTTTATATAACAAAGACTGCATAACATATGTCTTACACTTACTTCATATAGTAATGACTGTAAAACATTTATCTTTAGAAAAGTAGAAATGTCAGTTAAGGAAATAATAGGGAATGCAACATAGGCAGTAATTTAATTCTGAATATACCACATGCAAACAAATGTGGTTTCTTATTTTGTCTATCAAATTTCTCATTAATTAAAATATTTGTATTTGAGCTGAAAGCAAAAGAGTTTGATTTTGAGTTTAACGAAAAAATTCATCTCTTGTTTAGCAGATCTGATTTCAAAATCAGCTACAGTACCAATTAACCCTGCACATGTGATTAGTTCAGCACGCCAATTACAAAATATTCAAGCATGGAATTTTAACTGCAGATTTTTACTTTACTTCCACCATCCAGTTCTGTCAGAATTTTAATAGCTATTAAAGTTACATTTCATCATACATTATGAAAGTGAAACACAACAGTTACAACTGCAGACATGAACTACAATTTATTTCTTTACTTGAGATGATTCTGTAATATCCTCTGCTCCTGCCTATTCACACCTGCTCTTTGACTGGAAAATTTCCAGACACTTCCCTTCAAGTGTCACTTCTTTGCAGTGAATTCACAAAGAGCAAGCAAGCAGGGGGAAAAAGAAATCACCAAAAAAACACTGTAATTAGTGCTAATCACTTTTGAAAGTACACTTAACACATTGAATATACTTAAAAATTAGTTAGGAAGTTTATAAAAGTCATGCATTTAATACAGAAATGGATAACTCTTCAGAGAAAATACCAAAGCTAATTTAAAAAAGGTTAAGACACTGATGTACATTACTTCATTATTCCAGTGCAACATTTTTCAGAAGGTTTTAAGTAGCATGGAACAGACAGTGCTCAGTTTAGGTTTTACTTCACTATTTGCATAATTAAAATGAACCAGCCACGAACTCAAATTGAAATCTTATTCAGATCCAACTGAAATAATGGGCATGCTGCAAATGACCTCAAAGCATAAAGAATCATGCCCTTCATTAGGAAAGATTGGTGTAAATTATCAGAAACTAGAGAATAGTGAATACTCAAATTAAATAGATATGATGTTGCCACTAAAAGAATGAATTTACAACCAGTGTCCTAATTAAAACCACATTTTTAATGTACTTTTATATATAACCAATCTAGTAAAAGGTAGCTGTAAAGCTGAGCTAAATAGTCCAGACTCATGTTTAAAATGTAAAGAAAACATGAAAATGTAGTATATATATATTCATGTGTGGCAAGAGACAGAATTTATGCAACAGATCACAGACAAAATCCAAAATTGGTGAAAATCCAGCAAACAAACTGGCCTGATATGTTCTTCTGGATTATTAAGAATGAGAAACAAAATACTTACTAACAAATGTATTATTCTGCCAGTCATTGTAGGTTATGAAAATAGTAACAGCCCCAATATTATACTTGAGCAAGAGAAGGGAAAAACAGAAGAAGGCAAGGATTCTACTTAGACTATGAAGAAAACTTAAAAATGAGAGATTTTTAAACGAGTGTACTTTATTAAAAAAAAGAAGGCAAAATACAACATTTCAAACTGCTAGAAAGCCCTTTGTCAGATATCTGGCCAAGCAGTAACTGAGTGTTCTAGCAGATATCCCAAACTATTACCACCAAACATTTCCTGGAAAAACTATAATTTGAATAGTTTTATGACCCTTTGTGCAACTCAGAAGGTGAATGCCTGGAGAAAAAAAGGCGGGGGGGGATGGGAATAGAGCATAAAAAAGTATTTTTCACTGGATTTTTTTCTTTCTCTAGCAAGTCTAGTGTACAAATGGAAACATTTCTTTGTAAACTACAGAAGACATTAACATACCACTACTCTAAACAGCATATGTAGTTCGGCATATTATAGGTTTATCCTGATGCACTTTTAATTGCCAAAAGTTTCATTTCCACATTTAGAGGAAGACCTTAACTGGGGCAGTTATGAGTTGCATTGCTCATCCTGTGTGCTGGTAGATATTCTCAAGTTTTCCAATTCAGAAAATCATCAGGTGTGTAACCAGCTCCCCTCAGTGAGCACATCTTAAAGTAAGATTGTGGGATTACACTCAAAATTTCTGCCTTCAGTTGAGAGAGGAGAACATTATTTTTATTAAGTCTTTTTATTCAGTATCATTTATTTTAATCAATCTAATAAAAATATTAGAAAGAAAAGAACTTTCAGACTTCAAGTCAGAGCATAAAAATCTGAGCTTTACTCCATGACATTGGTCACTCTTCTGGATTTGGTATTAAATAAAGCACATTTTGAACCCATTTCGTCCATCTGGAATGGATTAGGCAAACTCTGGGTATACCTTATACCTTTTCCATCCTTTTACCCTCACAGACTCAAATTTTATAAATTAAATCAGAATACACATCTTGTAGCTAATCAACTGTACACTAAGAGTCAACTAATGTCATCAGAAATTAAAAACAACAGCATTTTTATTGATTAGAAAACATTCCACTCACACATTGTGCTTGTTAATTAGCTGCAAATAACCTGCTGGTTGACATTTGCCATGCAATAAGGAGTTTTTCAGACTCACATTGTAGCTACTTTATTGTTCCACATGAGTTCTCTCAAATCCCACAGAGTCTATTTGATTCCTTTCAGCTACAAAATCTAGGAATAAAGTTTAAAGATAAAATTTACCCTAGTCTATCCCTCAAAAAAATCCACCCCAAACAAAAAAGCACTAACAAAAAAAATTCTCAGCCAAGAGTGGACATCTGAATAATATTTCCAACCTTACTCTGCTAACATGAGGTGGGGTAATAAAAAAACCCACCCAACAAGATTACAACTGTTACAGAAATGGGAATTACATAATATGCCAAGGGATTTTATTAATTCCCAACTACTTCCTGTTTTCTTCTGTTGCATGTGTTATCTCTTGATTTCTATCATGTAACAGCCTACAGACTCTCACCTCACAAAAAGACATACAGCAAATGGGTAACAGAGAATTCTTCCCTAAGATCTTTGAATAGGTTTTTTCCCCCCACAGCACTTGCAGTCTTGGAACATGGCTATAGACCCAGATTTATCTAAAGTGAATCATCTGCACACAGATCATGTATTGCTGTAATGGCTCACAGTTGTTACGCTGCATGTCTCAGTCACAATTTCTCTTTTGTCAATCTTAGGGTCATCATTCCAAAGAATATGCCTTAGCAGATAGCAAAGACCCCAAACACGGTTTTGACACACAAGTAAGAATGTAAAAGCTATGACAGTGCTACCATATCTAGAAACATGACTGATTCAAGTGAGCAGTAGCAGCTCTCTAACAAGGAGTGTAAGGAATACATCCTGTGTAGAAACCCTGGTGTTAATATTCCTGTGTGAAGCACCATATACAAAATAAAATGCCTTGCTTTCCCCAATCTGCTGAGCAGAGCCCTAGTACATTTCAATTTTGTTTGGGTTTTTTTCCCAAATACATCATTTTGAATATGCAGATATGTTTTTTCCTCTTAGACCCCTTCAATTCCCTGAAATGGAATGGGAATTTAGCGCTACTATTTGGAAAGCTGGCTCCTTATACTTTATATATCTGCAGAGACAGATAATAAGGGCAATATATGCCTTTTTTTTGAAAATCAGCTTTTCAAACCTCCCCCTCAGTGAAGTAATCTTACACATGTGGTCACAAGAAAACTAACTCAATGCACACTGTTACAGTTTTTGCACAAAAATCAAATAAGGAAACACAAATAAGTCTCCCATCAGGGGCTTAAATTCATCTCAAGGAACTTCAGTAGAACAAGCTAAAAGGCTACACAATAAACGAGGGTGAAAACTGCTTAATGGACTTCAGAGTCAAGTAAGTAAGAAACAAGACACAGAATTACTGCTTGAAATTGGAGCTCTTCTCACTAACAGAGGAATTAGCCACAGGATGAGGATCAGAGACAAGGCTTCATGAGAACAGAAATGCTTCGGATCTACAGATTTATTGGACAAAGTTAGGAAATTGTGCTCACAGAGCAGGGTAAGAGTGCCTTGTATAAAACAGGAATCTTTGCAAGAAGTTAAGAAGCCCAGAAGAAAAGTAGAACAATGCCTCAGAAAAGAAGCATAACAATCTTGGACCTGCAGGAGAAAAGGAATGTGCAGAGTCCTGGCTGGTTGGCCGCACCTCACTACTAAATGCCTTAACTAGTACAGAACCCGATGTGGGAATGTTACTTACTATTACAGAATAGAAATATATTACTATACTATAGGCAACTGACATGAAAAAGGGCAATAGTGTCCATTAAGCAAATTTCCTTTTAGGACAGCTATCTAGACAATGCAACTACAAAACCATCCCCGGCCGCCTAAAAACTCTTAAAGTTATTAAAAAAATGAAAGGCATGATTGTGGTCAGCTCTACACAGGTATGCAAAATGAAACAAGAAACGTTTTGTTCCTCTTGAGTATCTACAGCAATGTCAGAAACATTTCTGTTCTTAGATTATGAACCACAAGACTTACAAAGAGTTTGGAACTGCTGCCATTTAAATATACTTTCTGTCCCCTAAGAAAAACAGGCAGCATTGGCCTGTACACTGGATGCATCTCACAGACAAATGAAAGTGCCCCTTACCCATAAGGGCATGTGAATGAGGAACCAACTGACTGAAGCATTTTGAAATTAATCTCACATATACACAATAAACATAAACCAGTTCTGTAAAATTCTCTCCTTGAAAGACTTGAAAAAACCACCAACTGTGTAACAATGCTAATGCCTCCCATATGGGCTTCAATAGTGTTGCTAGAGAAATGCTGCATACTAATATTGGTGTTAATGCTAACAGCAGCCATACCACACTGCTTAGCAATACGCCTCCTTAATGAGTTACAAGTACAGTGGTACCTGGCAAAAATACAAGTGTCTATTAAAGAGAGAGCTCATTCACTGTCTCACAGTATTAACATACACAAACCCACTTAAGACCCAGACAAATAGAAAACACATACCATCTGTGGTACTGAACATTTTTACTCTCATCGGTACAACGGCAAATCCAGGTGTATTTGACTTAATCAATAAAAACATCTTACGGCTCTGATTCTTTATTCAATCAAATAAGGATTGTTCCAACAGTATCAGTTCAGCAGGGCTGTGGAATTAATTGCTGCTAAAGTAGTAAACCACTTGTGAACTTCAGTGGATTTCAATCCAAGTAAAAGATTTTTGTATTTCAAGGTATTTTAAGTCAAGAATTTCAGAAGGTGTATCTACATAAAACCACACAGGTTTACAGTCTTAAAATTAATTCCAGTAAGCATTTTGCAAGGAATGTTCCCCTGAAAGCATCCTAGCTGCAAAGAGATCTTAATGCTTTTGTCACCCATAGTGAATTTGTATTCTTCTTAAAACGTAAAACAAACTCATGGTGTCTGAACTACCAACAGTAGATGACAGTTCATTCAACAATTTTTGAGCAGTACTGTCTCCTTAAGTGAGTGAGGTTCCAAATGTTTCTCTGTTTAAAACAATTGCATCTCAAAGACCAGATTCTGTCCCTTTTAAGATACACACCTCAACTTCCCCCTGAAACCTTCCTTTCTATGGCCTGTCTGGTACGCCTTTTTACTTGATCTACTAACACACCAGGAGGCAAAGTAATCTTCCTCTCAGCAGCAAAACACTCTGTTGCTCCAAAGTTTAGAGAGTCAGTCACACATCCTTTGTATAAACAGCTATTTAGTACCTGGACAAATCAAACTAACTCTCTTGAGCTATAAAGAAATGTAGCACTAGAGAACTCCTACAGTCTAGAAGAAAAACAAAAGGCATTTTAAAAAATTTTTCACTTTCTCAATCCTGATACAAAGTGTTACCTAGAATCCAACCCTCTGGCCCTTACCATTCTGTGCAGGTACACAGGAAAAGGAATAGTTCTGTTCATAATGTACAGTTAACAAAGGTATTGCTGAGGAATACCACAATTCCTACTTTATGATCTTTAAGATCAAGAGAAGGAAGCAACTGATTGAAATGGAAGAGGAGCTTTGTTCAAAATATAAGTAAAAATAAACTAACACCTGTGCACTGTAGCTCTTAAGTTTTGTGGATTTGTAATCTATCAAGACCCTATTTCTTAAAGAGTTTCTGAAGAAACAAAAAGAGGAAGCAGCCTACCAAGGAAGATTAAAAAAAAAACCAAATCACCAAATAAGAACCAACTTCAAAAAAGCAAACTGATACTTCTACACCAGGGTGGGATGCACAAGCCTCAAAATTTACAGTCACTTTTAAAATTAATTATCTGACATTGTGCTAAAAAGCATGATTATCACATAATGGTGCAAGAACACAGGAACCAAATGAAAGAGCTTTTTTTTTCACCAAAGGATTTGAGATTAGAGATCCATACAAGTTTTTCTCCTATTTTTATTATTTGGTAGTACGAAATAATTTTAAGGATTGATTAGGTTTATCTAAAATCTTCACAAAAAAAAGGCAACATTGTCTTAACAGCACTACACTATTAATCAACCTCATACTTCAAGTCTGTCTGCTGAATATTTTACTTTCACCTGCCTCCAAGAACCCAGCTTGGACAATTTCAGGATAAAACATTGAAGTCTGAGACTTAAATACTCTCTTATGGGAAAAATGTAGGTGGTACACAATATAAGGACTTACTTAGACCAGTCTGTGGCCTGCATTACTTTTAATTAATAAATAAGAAGTTTTCTGCAACTCCCTAAGCACCTAGTAAAATATCTACCCTGCAGACTGCAGGGTGGCTGCAGGACTACGACAGATAGGCCCATATGCCAGGCACCAAACACCAGGCTCTTGTCCAAAGATTGGTGGTTTAGTAGGCATGGCAACGCCTCCATGGGACTTTGGAGATTAGTTTGGCATACCTCCACTCCAGTGAGGCTACCTGGTTTCAGCATACAGCTTGTTTAGGATACAAACTGTCTGCATTGGTCAAGCAGACATCCGTAGGGAATGAGCAGCCTTAATATCGTTTTTCCCAGATCAGACCATGTAATCTTTGAAAGTAACATGCAAGAATTGCAAAGAAAAGCTGCGTGTTGTCTTCATTTATGTGGTTCAAGATAATGACTCATTTTCTTAAAACCTTTGCCCCACATTTCAGATAAAGACTGTTGTTGTTGCAAACTTAAATACTTAGCTAGGACTAGGTAATATTTTCAAACATACCAAATTACTTACTGAAAAATCTGGTTTTAATCAACACAAAACTATTCATAATGTTGAACTGAAACTTTCCTACTTTCCATAAAATAGAAGTACACACAATGAGCAAAAATTGATTCCAGTGTCAAAGTCAATAAAAATGTAATTACTCCATACAAAGCAGAGCAGCATCAGTGGGACAGATTCAGGAAACTGCTTTCAAAATACTATTGCAGTGGCTAAAAAGTATTCTAACGTCTGGTAGTATAAGCTCAAATTCTTCTGGATAGATGTGATTATTAAAGACCTCTCCAATACATTATGAATTTAAAGAACAATAGCTATATCCTCTCTTTCACATATAATGCCTTAAATCTGGTTCATCAAGTGGAAGATAGACAACAGAATGAAAACAAGTATATCCCCATTTCAGTAATTCATTTAGAATGATTA
The DNA here is from genome assembly GCA_013398055.1 of Ifrita kowaldi. Lineage (NCBI taxonomy): Eukaryota > Metazoa > Chordata > Aves > Passeriformes > Cinclosomatidae > Ifrita > Ifrita kowaldi. The sequence continues at coordinate 26,225 of VZRS01004394.1, read as the reverse complement.
AAGTTAGTGGACTTACATGTTTATATGAATATAAATTTGTCTTTGCTCATTCCAACCCAAAAAAGAACTACCTATTCTTCACATAAGCTGATTCATTTTATTAGTAAGAGCCAGGATAGCTAGCAATTTCAGTAAAAGCTTGATTTATCCACTCAAATTGATTAGTGTAGCCCTTACAAAAATTCTAAGGAATTATAATTTTTATATAAATAAATGAATAGAGGCATTTTGTTGTGAAAGCATATATAACTAAAATTTATAAAGGTAGGTATTACTAGCCTGCAGACACAACACTGAGGTACTTTGTTGATTTAAAATATAGGTATATACTTAGAAGTGTAAACTTCTTAGAAGTAAACTAGGAAGTTATAAAACTCTTTCATCCCTTTTAAAAGACAGCATACACATGCTACATACTTAGATAATTATAGCCCCCACAATGAATAAAAAAAAGTCCTCAGTATTTACTGCGTTTTGATGAAAAAAAGTTATTTTCAATACGTATTACCAATGTTCTCAAAATTTGCTCCTTTTACATTTAGAGGCCTGCAAGTTAACACCGGCTTAAGCTTTTGTCTGGAACACAGAACTACAACTGAAACATCCTACCATACCAGGGAAGCCAGTACAGAATATACAGTAGTAAAACATATTAAAGCACAACTGTGACAGAAAACAAGTGTGATTTGTAGTGCTAGAATAACACCAACAAAGTGCCAGGTTAGTCAGCTGTAGCAGCAAAAGTACAGAGTTGCCAATACAACTTATGCATATGTATATTGAGGGGCTTCAGCTGACACAACTATACCACCCATGGATTGCACTCTTTCTCTCGCCTAAATTATACCAGTAAAAGTTTCATGTGTAGCAAAGCTGTAAAGACACATTCAGTTACACAAATCCTAGTGAAGGAATTACTTATATGCAAAAAGCTGATCATAAACAAAAGCCTTTGTGAAAAATTAAGGCTTTAGAATGCAACTATTTCATTTTTAATTTCATTCAATTTATTTGTATTAGAATTTAATCTTTTTTTATACTTCTTGAAATGTAGAAGCTTTCTGAATCACTCCAGCATTTTACCACTCTGATTTTTACTATTTAAGACCATACATAACAATTATATCTGAAATATGAATACAAAAGATATGCAAGTGATTCACTAGCTTCTATTTCCTCTCAAAAACAAAAAGATTTGTTCATTATGCAAAACAAAACCAACAAAAAACACCACCTCCCTCAGGAAAAAAACCAAACTTTCACAACTTTTATGCAAAATTATACAGAAGATGCATCATTTTAATCATTATTTCAATTTTTCTGCAGTGAATGCAGTGCTTCCAAAGTAGGCTACATACAAAGCAGTACAGAATTTGTCCTGGAAAGAAGAAATCATAATAACAAGATCCTAATCCAAATTAGACCTGTTGCACCTGCAGCTACTTAAACAAAACAGAAAAGAATAAATAGTGCCATTAAACAACAGTGAGGCTTATCTCCTATTAAGGTACAGTTGCCTACCCCTAACTGCAAAGGCACAGACACAAATGCCTTTATCAAGACCACAAGATTACAGTGCAGGTTTTGTTGAATTCATCACAGTAACAGTGAAATAGAAGCAAACAAATGGGCACATACGCAGGCTTTGAAACTACCTATTAAAATTGTCAGTTCTCATCTTAATTAAGCATAATAAATCAAACCAGCTACAAAGCAGAGTCTCATATTGCCGGAATCTGCAAGAACCTGTTTTCAGAGAAATACTATTACACTAGTTGAAGTTCTGGCTTAAAATTCTTACAAAAACACTTTACATGGTTAACAAAACATTTTTCATTCTGTTTTGTTCTCTGCAATCTCATTAACTCTTTTCAATTATCAAAGTATAAAATGTTCAATAGGATCATTCTTTTCTACTCCAATACTTTGCATTGGCAATTATGAAGTGAAAATAACAGCAGAAGCGATTTGCAGATCTTACTGCTCCAAATCCTTAATCTAAACTTTAATAATCTGATATATTTAAGACAAGCTACCAATTAATTTTCCTTCTTTTAAGGTTACCTACCAATTATATTACTTTGCAACTAGCCTCTAGACATATATATGCTAAGAACAAGAAAGCTACAAGAAATAAAATAAACACAATACTTATAATGACCATACCTAGTAATAAGAACCGCATTATCATGGTGGGCAATCCCATTTTCTGGAATGGTGTTTCCATCACTTTGGTGGGAGAGAATGGATTTCTGCCACTTACAGAAGCTATCGAGGGACTTGTCTGCATGGTGGTTTATCTCCAAGTTTGGCTGCAATACAACATGCATACCAGAAATGTTCCAAACAAATTACTAAGGTCAGTTGTTAAGCCTTCTGAAAACTAAAATGGGACTATAATTAGAAGCAGTGGTTTCTAGGAATAAACTCTTCTTGCCAAATTTTATTTCTGTAAAATCTGACCCCAAGTTCAGCTGTGTATTACTGAACCATCATTCTTTCTGCTCCAACTTTCTTTTCCATAATAATCATTATGTCAATACAGAAAAAAAAAATCAAAATACGATCTAAAAATAAAACTGACATCCCCGAAGGTGTAATAATAATCACCTGAAGTAACAATAGATATCTTTGAGATGATACACGAAGAATATTCCTTTGAACTGCTTCATGTTGATTAAAGTAGTGAAAAATTACATGATAGGTTTGTACTCAGAGGCAGCCACTTCAAGCTATAACTAAATGAACTCTATATTATGCAATAATGTGCTTTTTATTTCAGAGGTATAAAGCTTAGCACAACAGTTCTTACCTGATCTTCAGTGAGGACAATCAAACGTGTCACTATAATATTCACAACGTTTCCTAGACTGGAATCACGATAAAGTTTGGCAACCTGACCTCCAGAAAATAAGAAAAGGCACAAAGTCAGACAAGAAACACTACTTGCTTCCTAAATGGTTAAAAATTAACCCAATTTCCTCATGTAGTTCCATAATGTAAGGTATCACTGTCACCTAAATACAAGTTATTTTTTGACCAAAAAATGACCATTCAGTAAAAAAAACCTTTTGAGTCACACTTTTCAATTGAAACTGTTTATACCTTGTTTCATAAATCATCCAGCACAATGAGGATTTAGACTGTCGACGTAAGCAGAATAGAACTGTATAATCTGTACATAATTATTTGAATTCAAAAATTAAAGACAACAATTTAAGAGTGATCACAACATATATCCGGACAGAAAAAGTACTGCGTTTTTCCCAAAATGCTAAGATTTTCAGTATTTTAACTATTCATTCCTGCAAGCTAGTACATATATTAAGGCATTATTCCTGGCAATAAATAAACACTCTACAGGTCCATTATCATTACAGTACATATGTATTGATATGAACACAGAGAAGGATGAAACTTACAATATTCATTACACTCAAAATGTAGTGTTCAATGTCTTTGCGACCATGGTATCCCACCATCATTTTGTCTGCTACTACCAGCGTTTCCACAAACCGTTCAAGGCTTACAGATCTCTTCTGCCGGGTATGACTACTTAGTGTGTCATTGACTGGAAGTGAAGCTGGAACAGCAGATGCATCATTCATCCACCAAGGTTTGCCGCTTCTTGTGAGGTCTTCTAGGAACCAAAACAATTAAATACTTGAGAGGGGGTCACTAGTAAAACTCATTCAAATGCACCTGTTTTATGTTGAGATTGCCATCTTCAAGGTTCTAACAAAGAAGTCTTTCTTGAGGCAAAGAAAAACTAACTTTATTTAATTTCTAACTTATTTTTAAATAACTTATATAATGGAAAGCCAACTTTGAACTCCAATAATCTCAACTCTCCTTAAATTTGAATTAGGATGATGAATCTACAATCCTCCCTTAACAAATCTGATTTTGCACATTTATATTACTAGTAAAGATTAGTTATAATTAGCCACAAGCACAAGTCAGAGTTTTAGGAATGAGAACAAGACAGCTACAACATCTGGGAAAAAAATACTAGAAATCAAAAATCCAAAATTAATGTAAAAGTTATCAAAATTTACTGGCAAATTAAACATGCTCATAAAACACTAAAAAGTTTTTTCTCTCCTGCAAAAATCTGTAATTTTTAGGCAGTTAGGGTTACATACCTAATATGAAACAATTTTCTCTTCAGAAAGCTATCAGATTATATTTTATCTACCTTGTGAATTAACTGTAACAAAAAGTTTTAAATGGTCTGACATGAGATAATTGCCATAGTTATTTTAACACTGATTTCAGTCCAAATATGTTGATCTTTGTTTTTCTTTCAGGTAAATATATAGAAAAAAATATTTCTTGTCTGCAAGAGATAAATTATTAAAAATCCAAAGAGCTGTAATTATCAGCAAAACAAACATTACAAACTGACTTTGAATTCTAATTCCTGTCCTCAGGACAAAATTGAACCCATCCTTCCCTGCAAAACTGGCTTTTTTGGTGTGTATCCCTTTTCCACAAGAGCCAACACAGGTCTCAAGCTAAAGTTTAGCAAAGTATATTGCTAGTCTGGTTTTATCTAAGTAGAATTTCAAAATACCCAAGTTATTTTTGGTATTTACAGATGAGCACAAGAACATTAATAGATACATTTATAACTGTCTGAACAGGACTCCTCAAGCAAGCAATTTCTGAGATGCACCATTACTTCTACTAAAATAGGGTCAGCTAAGGATGATTAGAGACAGAACCAGTACCTCCCATATAAAAGCAGTGCTTTATCCAAGTCAGCTACACACACAGATTTCAAAGAGAAAAACTACACCACAAAGAATGTATGTTCAGGTCAAAACCAGGAATACAAAGCTTCAGCTTTCCCACTCCTGCAGTGTTTCATAATTTTTGAGGCCATGGTATTGGCTTCAAAAGGCGCATATTTTAGGAAAGTCAAAAAATTTCAATCAACCTAGTAGTTATAAAAACACCAGTAACAAAATTGTCCTCATTCTGCAATGGGTATAATCCATTCTAAAAAAAAAAATGTACAAAGTATTAAAGCCTGGTTTGGATTCTATAATGACTAATAAATTTTTTCCTGTTTTTCACCTCTATTGTACAAAACTCAAAGCTTCTTGAATAGTTCAAAGATTTTCATCTCACTTAAACAGTGATTTAGGAATGTCTGGAATTTTCTCTGACAGCTACTGTACTAAAATTTTTTAAAATTCATTCTTTTTCAAATAACAATGGTGATGTTTCTGATGCTCTTGAAGTGCTACAAGTAGTTTAGAAATGCAATACTGCTTCCACATTAATTCAAAATTTTCACTCGAAGACGAAAATTATTCTAAACATTTGAAAACTTCTGACTTCAAGCTTAAAACTTTCAGAGTAAAAAAAAAGATTATTTTGGAATCATCTTAATACTATCCTTCAAATAAAGGTCTCAGAAGACTTCACAAGAACAACCATTTCTCATTTTCTTATCAGATGAGAAGCTTAGGCTCCAGCTGATCTCAAAGTAATGAGAAAGCTGGAAACAGTCCTTGCACCCCAGGATCTAACAATGCTTATGCTGTTTTTCTCTAAAAAGCACTAAATAATGCTGGCTAAATTATTTTAAATGCTGAAATATATCAATAAATAGAGATCTGCTATTTATTTAAGAAAAATACTTATGTGGCAACTTACATCATTCTTTTGCCATATTCATAAGTTAAAAAAGAAAAAAAATTAAACTCAATTAACATTGAACATAGTTATAAGGAAGTAAAAAAGGGCAAAAATTGAAAGGAAAAATAAAGAAAGACAAAAAAAACCAATCAAAACAAGCCAAACACAAAAAAACCAACGAAAAAATCAGAAAAAACACTATAATTAACCCCAAAATAATTATTGCAAATGTATTAAATTGGGTTTTACACTGCAACTGAAAAGAAATCCAAACCCATGTAGACATGGAGTTCACAACTACAGTACATAAGGTTTCCGAAGTCACTCATCTCAGATATTGAGTGGTGGTCAAGGTGGAGAGAAAGAGGCACAAATAGAAAAACATCTCAAAATGCACTAGCAAACTTCTTATGTTAGACGCAACTACGACAATATTTTGAAGAGAAACGTTATGCTGCTTTTTTCTAAATATTTTAGCACCATTATTTCATGCATCTAGCAAGCTTTTATTTCATTTTATAATACACCAACTGTAAAGTCTGACATGAGTGAAATAGTTATATCAAAATATAGTAGAGCTATCCAGAAATAATCTGCCACTCTGCAGCTTTCATATGACCATTTTTGTTGTTTCTCAATCTTATACAAATACAGCATTTTGCAAGACAACCCAGTGGTCTCAAATCCCATTGAAGTAATTGGAATTTGGCAGTGGAAAAGTTCTTACCAAGGCCTTAGTGATTTCCGCTGTATTTATTGAAACATAATTAATTGGTGACAATACATACATGAAACACAATTTCAATGTTTTAATTTTTGAACATTTTTATGTTTAAATGCTTAAAATCTAATTTAAATTGTGAAAATCTATCCTACGCTCTTACCTGTATCTCCTTGCCTCTCCAATTCTCCTCTTGTATTAGCTAACATAATTCTACCATCTATTATGAAGTAGTCCATCACTTATTCATCCCAGTCAATTCTGATCATGCTTTCACCAAATTCTGTACTCCACTTTCTATTCTATTATTGTCATTTTTCTCAGAAGGATCAGAAACTACACTCCCTTTGTCTCTATCAACACTTCAAAATCCTGACCATTTCCCTGATGGAGAACAGGTGCGGAATAAACTAGGTTACGGTAGGGGAAACCCGACGAATAACTTGCACAGTCACTCAAGCAGATTCCTCCCTGAATATAATACTAGGAAAACTGTTCTGAAGGTAAAGTTAAAAATCAGTCTCCAGACAAAATAAATAATACACTGCCAAAAGGTAGTTACAGCTTTGTTATGACTGCATTTTAAAACACAAAATTGGACTGTTCAAAACTTCCCAAACCAGTCAAATTCCCTGAAGATCACTGAATACCTGGCTTTAATCCTTGAGTGTGAAAGCTGCAAAACTGAAAATTAATATTTGACTTTACTTTTTAGCTATTAGATTTTTTTAGGTATTTTGGGATGCTTTGTATGCCATTTCCCTTTAAGATAAAGCTGCAATAGTGCTCAGAAAATGAGTTTAAAAGGCTTTGGTACCCATGAGGGCAAAACAGAATGTCATCTGGAAAAGCAAGACCTTGCAGTCTTGGCAGAGAACAAAATTTTTTAGACATTTTCATGAAGTGGAAACAGTATACAGAGCAACAGGAAAAGGAGAAACTGAGATGAATGAGCATCCTCATAATCTCAGGCTTGTAAAAAGCAGTGCTTTAGTACTTCAATAATTAAGGACTTTGGGATATGAAAGCTCAGGGAGTGCACAGGAGCTTCCAAGAACAAAGGTATCACCAATTATCCAAATTAATAAATGCTAAATATTACACCACGTTTTACAACAAATGCATGCAAGATGTATAGCTCTAATCAACCTGTGATGCATGTGAGAGATACCACCGGAATAACTGAACACAACCTGACAAAACTAGCTCCCTCTGCTTCGTAGCTTGGAAGAGAATGACTTCTAACCTTACTCTAGAAGACAAGATCCAACAGAGGCCAATATCCTTTCTTTTTGTATCCTTTTTTCTTTTTGTAGGGATACAATAATGGTAAAAATTGCATGTTCCTACATTTCAAAACCTTCCACTTATTTCAAGAGGCTTAAGTGACAGCTCTCCCTGCAAAATGAATATATACTACTACCCTTATTTTACAATCAGTTAGCAGGCAGTAACAGTTAAGAGACTTGTTTAGCAATATTAGACGCACATATATTGATTAATGCTCTCAAACTAAAACGAAGTTACATACATGAAGTCTGACATTCCATAAACACAACTAAGTGAAACACTCAAGAAAAAAACTGTCTCCCAGGAATGGGATCTCGTAGACACTCTGTACTGTAAGCTTAGACAGCTGGTGCAACTAAACATTACAAACTCCAAAAGAAGCTAAAATAAATTATATCAATGAACAGTGAGATTATTTTATTTTAAGATTAGTTATTGTCTGCTCCATGCACTGAATCTCATGGAATTCAGCTGTCTAGGACTGAACTTTTAAGAATAAGCTACTACTGAAACATAAACAATTGACAAGGTTAGAACATTTTTCTAAGTATGCTAAAAAACAATTACTTTTGTGCTCTAAAAGAACTTGTCAGATTTACTCCATGCTGTCTTCAAGAAGCCAGTTTTCAATGTAATCAAGGGTCATGTCAGAGTACTTGAAAAGTATATCTGTAGAAGTTAAAACTACTTTACAAAGAAAATATCTCTCCATCAAAACTATATAATCCTTCCCATAAGGGACATGTAAATCACATATTTGACTATAACGGAATAATGTCAATCAACTGGATCAAAAACCAGTACCAAACCACCATAAACCTCTGTAAACAAGAAAGATGTGGGCTCAGTTCCAAACATATTGATAACCATAATGCTGACACATTTATTGCATATCAAGTTTCTTCAAATGAGATGGAACACATATTAAACATTGAGCTGTAATACATAGTCACTCAATCATGTTTTCCTGTTCGGGAATGAAGTACATTTATAAACATTTTGAGGAAGCCTGTGCTCACTTCTACCACTGTACACAACACAGGCATAAAATAAGACTTACTCCCGATGTCTTAGTTTTTGAAATACACTATATTCTCAATCTGAACCTGAAGGAAAAAAAAAAAGGCAAAACTACTTTTCAACAAAATATTAGATCACCCAGAAGGAAGATTCTCATTGCTACATTCTCCACTGTGTCTTAAACGTGAAACAAGCCAGATCTTAAAATACATCTAAAGTTATCATTTTTTAAAAGGAATGTCATTCATTCTTGTTTACCTGAGACTCCACAGTGACTGTGATCATAGAGGTGTTGCTGGTGCATGGTAGATTTTTTGTATATAACATGAGGATGACCATTCTCGTAACTATAGTCACTAGAATCTTCTGTTACATTCCTTAAAGGCTCAATAAAATACTCCTCATCTTCTGTAGCAATGACTCCATGCTTAAAGAAGCAAATAAGAAAACAAAAGCTTACAAAAGACAACATGAAACTTACTACCACAAAACTTAACTCTAAAAAACATTCTCTGTGAAGAAATCCACAGCAAGAAGCCACCACGTAAAACAGTGCATGAGCCAGCTCTCCCCTGCTGATTTTAGTATGAGCAGGAGTAGGTGCCTACAAACAACACAGTAAGAAAAAATAAAATTATTATTGTCCTAGTTTTGGAGTACTTTCAGTTTTTTTTTTTGGTGGATGCAGTTAAAAAAGCAAGAGATATTCACAGAATATTAAAAACAGTCTCTTCATAGATATGTTCCAAAACTACAATGATTCCCATTAAAAATTACACCAAGCCAAAATGGCCTTCCATTACGGCAATATCCGTCCAATATCGCTCTGTGATGCCATATTGCTACATGCTTAAAGCCAAACACTTCAAAGACGAACACCACGAAGGATTAATTTTAGGACACATATTCAAAGAAACCATTTATTATTTTACATCCGGACACAGCCACAAAACTGAGCTAGTTAATAGAAATCAAATTATTTATATTAACTTAGGTTACACTGTCTACCAAGCATTCAGTCCATAAAAAGTCTTGCCACAAATCTAGCAAGTAAGAGTTATTGCAGATTGTATACTAGACCTCATTCTCCATAACAAACAAACATTTTCTTTTCCTCATACTGCAGTGCAGAATAGTAGATATTCTATTCTCATAACTTTCACATTTGTGAACTCAGCTTCTTCCAAACAGGAAGTGGTTATTGGAAGAAAGGGGAGATTTCAGGCCAACTATGCAATTTCCTGAACCTTCAGCAATTAAAACTGAACTTTAGCAGAAAATTCAGGTTTTGGATCCTTTTGGATATATACAAATAGTGGGGAATAAGCCCTGACAGACTTCTACACCCATATTTGCTAAATAAAAAATTCTGATACCCATATGTAGAAAATTCTGAATGTATAAACTTTCTACACAGGGAAGAGCTATTCATCAGACAGGGACCTGGGAGCAGGAACTTCTACATTCATATCCTGACTTGGTGAATCACAAATTTCTACCACACCTTTGATCTGTAAAACAAGTACTATGCATGAATCTTTTTTTAAGACCTCTATGATCAGCCCTAAGACTACTTGCTCCATAGCTGCTCTAAGTATCATAAAGCTGTTTTCAAAGATCAGAGCTTGCCTTTGTATTCTTGGTCAAAGCTCTCATCCTGCTACTGTTTTGTACATAAAATGCCTACTGTTCTTCACTTCTGAAACAACAACATAAAACTTACAAAATAAAAAAATCCTATGCAATATGTCAGAAACAACAGTGTTTTCCAAATAGAACTCTATTATAAATTGTGAAAAGTATATGTATGAACAGACTGCAGCTTTCAATTACTCATTGTGAATGCAAAAATAAGTGTTCCTCTTCAGGGGTATTTTTCATTACTAACTCAATTATTTACTCAGAAGGTAACATCAGGGTCTAAATTCACCTGGAAGATGTCGGTATCAAATTCCTCTCACAATGCCTTCTTGTTGCTCGAAGTCTAAGATTTTACTAGAAAATAAATCATTTACTGGTACACTGCTGCTTAAATAGTATTGAAAATATAACCAAATTGCAACTGGGCTTGCCAGATGTGCAGAAAGAACCTTGACAGTTTGGACTGCATCCAGTGTGGATGTCAGACATCTGGGTTCAAGCGAATCCTGAGCCATTGTAAGCTCTGGTATTATGTTCCCACAGGAAGACAGTCCTGCAGAGTGGTTCTGGCCAACACCATCAGGCTGTCTGCCTCATGCCAAGTCTGAGGAGACAGAGGTACCATCCAATCTGCGGCATTGTCTCTCAGACAGAGTGGGTCCTAACCTAAATTCCTCCAGAGCATACATCCTTCCTGTCTGTACTCAAGTCCAGCCATGTTTACAAGTCTAAGCATGAACAAGATAATTATATCAGATACTGAAACTGGTAATTATAAGTGGCAAGATTACCTCAGCGAAACTAAGTCAATTCAGATAGCATAAACACTTAATTGCAGCACTAATTCTCTATACAAATTGCATATTTGCTCCTTCAAATAACTAAAGAATGTCTGCAAACAATGGTCACAGTTCCTTCAGGTACCAGCAGTGAAAATGGTGAGGAGAGCATCACTACTTTTTCCAATGCCTAGCTGATATCTGATCTCATTTACCCAAACACGATGGTGTTTGAGATATTTTAATAACATTTAGTTAAGGAACTGCAAATAAATTCTAACATAGATCTACCAGCAGGTAGTGAAAACATATATGTGGTCAGTCACTGCAGTCAAACAAGTGATTCCATCAGCACTGGAAACACACTGGCCCTGCATATGCCCTTCCCATAAGCCTGGCATAGGTATACCATTTTAAGCCTAACAGTAATTTTGCTTGCAAACAAAACTGTTCTTCCAGTGCTAAATTGATGCAAGTGATCTTGTTGAATCACAGTGATTCAACAGTGAAATCACTGATTTTTAAGAAGCACTCTAAATTCTGCGACTAAAAAGTACCTTGGTGACAACCAGTATATATTCTGAGTTTCAAAAATTCATGCGGCTAGAGATACTTCCATTGTTTATGTATTCAGCAATGCCTGATTAATACATAGTGGAAAGTATACTATTATATGCAAACCAACATTCTAAATACCAGCTTTGACTTATAATCCACTATTTAAGGAAAACAAAACTTCAGTTGAAAAAGGAGTTTGAAATAATGTCCATTTAAAGCATTAAAATTAATTAATTTTCATTTTCTTTTTAAGTGTTGCTATTGTATTTTAACAGTTCATAAATTAAACTTCTGCTCCAAAGCATCAGAAATATCATTAAGATGTAAGAATGACCAGAAAACGTTCTGACAAAATACCATGAATATAAGAAACAAGCTAAATGCACCAAGTACGTTACTACAAGGAACATTCCCAAGATTATTATCTAAAACAGATTGTTTGAGGTCCTGCGTTATCCAATCCCACTACAGACTGCCAACTCATGCTAACATATACAAGGTCTGGTTCCAGCAGTTTGACATGCTCAGACAAATCTGTGAATCCACATGGAGTTCCCCTGAATTTGTGAAAAAGAATCTTTTTCTGTCAGGCTGTCCAGCCAGGGCCTTAACCTCCTTCAGATGGGGCACATCCATCAGTTGCAAAAGCAAACTGAATTATGGGGGACAAGTAAGCGCATGCCTTTTCCACACGGTACTACTGTTCCACAATTTTTCCATGCCTTGAATCTTTTTCGGCTTTATGCTTTGTCCATTTTTAATATAAACTAGTAATAATGGGAACTTCTGAAAATGTGTCAGTGTTGTTCAGTATGTCAACATTTGCCTATACACCGTGATTTTATGACTGAGGAAAAAGATTGCATTAACTTACTGTGCTGTCAAAGATGAAAAAAATAGTGATCTGGCCTGAGACAGCACATCATGGAATCTAACAATGCACCTTAAAATTAGGATAGGGACAGCTTGTATATAATTTTCTGAATAATGTTATATTGCAAAAACATACGAGTATCAAAGATAGCCCTAAAGACACTGACATAGAATTATTTCACATATAGTCAAAAATACCACAGTACATGTACATGATAATCTATAAAACTAGATGTATTCTTTAGAGTATAATCAGCCTTCAAACGAGCTAACTCCTAGGAAAATTATTAGTAATTTATAAATACATGTATTTAGGAATACATGGAGCAAACATTAAGTCTTCCAGCAATTCCAATAACTGCCCATTAAACAAGTACGCTCATGCTTTTAAGTCACAGTCACCTACCTGTGCTTTCTTTATCATTTCTGGATGGAGGTAACTGTCCAGCACAAACAGTATGCAATGCATAAACTTCACATATATGGAAATACTGTGCCTTTCACATTAACCATTTACTTGGGACCACAGTAGCCTCAAAATAGTTCCTACTACTGACCTTTTCAGCCCAAAATTACAAAATTTGCTACCATGCAAAACTTGTTTGAGCACTCAGTTAAGAGCTTTGACACCTGGCAAAAGGCAAAGGTGAATCAGAATGCAAAAAGTTTGGGTTTTGCTTGATTCCATTACTGAAGGCTCCAAAGCTTCTTTGAGGTTTGCTCCTCTCAGAGTCAGTCAAACTCCATTCCCCAGAGGTGAAGTTCTTCTCTCTTCAGCCAGTCTACCACCATTTCTCTTCTTCTTTCCTTCAGTATGAAAACTCAGCTTAGAAAATGGCTCAGTCTGGTTGCCTTGCACCCAACATCCAAAGGCCCTAAAATGCTGCTCATTGCAGGCTCTTTCATGATACGGCCAAACCTACAATCCATCCGTAAGTGCAGCATCCACTACAGCAAATATGAGTTTGGAAGCCAGCAAGCCTGCAGACAAGACCTTCAATTTCCTCACATGAATGCTCACTGGATTACAGAGCTTTCCTCACAACTTCAGACAATTTATAGCATAATCAGGGCCCAGCAGATGGAAACTGCTGGACTGAAACTCCAGTAAGTAGCAGCCTGTAATTCTAGGGCACTTGGTAATGAGAAATATAGAGGGAGAGGCTGAAACAAGAAACAGTGAGAGGAAAATGAACTGACTGCTTGTCACTTTTATTATAACAAAAATGGGAGAAAGTCCTCCTTACACTTATCTCAAATACAAGTGTTCTTCAAAATCATACAACATATGTTATTTAAATCACGCTCTCACATATCCACTCTGAATAACTAAACAGAGTAATTCAAGACATTCAATAAGGGGAAGAAATTTGACCTATTTGTCAACAGTGAAACCTAACAGGACAACTGGAGTAAATGTAACGCATACATTTTGTTTGTGAGCAACATTCACTGTTAAAAGATTACTTATTACCTGCTTTAAACTTCCAGCGACTGGCTTTGATACAGATGTTAATCAAGGACTATTAGAATATGATTGGCAGTCACTTACAGACCAGCAATCAAACTGGAAAATACAATGAATGCCTTAAGTGCAAGGCATTCTGAAATATTGCTAAGTTTAAACAAGTAATATTGCCTTTAATATTCACTGCCAGTGGCTTTACTATACATGTTCTAACCAGCAGCTGTATAACAAAACATTCATTACTAGGAAACATCATTTAAAAATAACATTGTGATGGATTTATCTGAACGAAGTACACAGTGCTCTGGAATGCACTGCCAACACTGAATGACAGGAGAGTTTCTGTACAGTAGAGGATGATACCAAGTCAAGACTACTGCTGCACCCTCTGCAGCATTCATGCCTCTGAGAGAGAGTCATGCGTCACCCCACTGATGTTTCTGGAGCAAGACAGGAGCCTCACACGCTTGTGACCAACTCTTCCTAAGAGATGCAGCACACATCTGATACCTGAAGTCCCAAGTAAAGAGGCATGACCATGAAGAACTTGTGTGCCTAAAGACTGAATTACAGCTGCCTTAATACCTGAGAGACAGACATAAGAACTGACAACAACCACAGTCACTGAAATGACAATTTAACTGGGAAACACTCTACACTGAAGTTAACTTACAAAGTTAATATACTGCCACCTAGAACCACAGGCAGCTTTACTCCAGCAAAACGGACAGCCTGAGGGCAAAGGGAAAACATGCAGCAATGGGAATGCTAAATGTCACCTCAGGGTGTTGGGCAAACCAAAGCAAAAAAAAAAGAAGCAAAACCAAAAGATCCTGCTTCCTCATGACATCTTCCATGCTTTTTTGAAGAAAATAAGCGCCATGAGGAGCAACAGATGAGCAAAGACTATAGGAAAATAGGAGCTTTTTTCTGCTTCATCCCACTTTTATTTTCCTAACATAAAAGGAAAACAAGAGTCAGCTAGGGCAAGGGCAGGAGTTCTCGGCTCACTACCTTAGCCAAGGTCAAAGAGGAACTGAAATGGGATCACCATGGCACTTACTGCAGGCTCCAAGGGGACCAAATGCTCTGTGCACCAATTAGCAGAAATTCTGGAAATAAAGAGGCATACAGCCTCTTTTAAAGAAATGAGTCCTGGAAAAAGGGACTTGGTCTCCATCATATTTTTAGCTCAAAAGAACTCAAAGGCAAAGATAGAGTGTACTAGTTTTTAAAGCTTGGATAACTGTGATCCAAAAAAAAAAAAAAAAAAGCTATTACATGGAAACTGCAACCAAAGTGAAAATTGTACTAAATTCAGACCTATCTGCTATAAGCCTACATGAACAAACTGTGGTACCACACTCAATGGAACATCGTTTTAACTCCATTTCTTTAAAAGTGTTCACTTAGTGCTTGAAATCCCCATTAAATATTTTTCCTGAAGAATCCTCTGAAATGTTAAACTAGACTGTATCAGGGATATCACAAGTAGATGGGTGTAATGCAATCTATCAAGGTCTGAAACAGCTGGCTTTTTTTTGAAAATAACATGCCAAGAGGCATTATTCAATAGCACTTCCAAGGATAAGGGAATTAGTTTAGCAAGTCTGAGTAATCTTTTTTTTAACTTAGCAATTAGTTAGATCTGCCTATTCCTAACAAGAATATCGACCAGCATTCTACCATAATAAAAACCAGAATGAGTAACCATAATATATATGCATATTTTTACTGGAGAAAACACTGGCTCTTGATTTAGTGTTTCAGTCATGCCTTTCTATTTTAGTATTTTGTTACTCAATACTCTTGCTTTTTTACTTCTTTGCATTTGTTTTCTAATTTCTTTCTCCCATGGAGGTACTACTGCCATGTGATCAAAAGATCACCAGTAAGAAAGAGATGAGAATAAATGAGGTAAGAACTTCTAATCTTACTTCTAAATGCAAAAGTTTACGATTTGAAAACAAAACCTTTCTGGTAAAAAAGTTACATAATTACTTTCTGATGCTGGTACTTGCTAAAGACTTCTCATGTTTTGAATTTACAGCAATGATGATGTCTACACTAATCAATTCCTCTTGTTTTATTTACTCAATTTCTAAACCCAAATACTCAAAGACAAGCGAGTGTTCAGTACAATCAACATCTCTCTGTAGAGATTCAGCATCCTGGAGGATTCACTCTTTCCTCCTTCCTGCCCCTTGAGCCTGGAAGGTTCTTACAACTGTAGAGACATCAGCACAGACCTAATCTTGCAGCCCTGGTGCAGACACTGTAAACACTAAAGAGGTTGCCTGCTAGAAGACTACAGAATTGAGTCTTAGCACTTACATTAAGCTTGAAAAACAAACAACTACTTTTCCCAGAACGTAGATCAGGTTTTAGGGGTTTTCTGCACCTTCCTTTCTACTTGCTTCCCACAGGGACTCAAAAAAACTGAAAGATATGCCAATTTAATAATTCTTCTGTAATTTAAAAGGGACAAGCACACTATTATACCATAACACGTAATATGGACTTACCAGACCATTGCAGTTGCTTAAGGCCACTTTAGTTGTACTGTGTTGGTCTTGCAAATATCCTGTGTAATGACAGTGGTCTAAGAAATCATGCTTCCATTGTGGTCCATCTTTCCCCCAGTACTCTACTGTAAAATGTCTGGACACCAAATCTGTGTTGAGAGTCAGGTTTAAATGAAAGTGCTTGCCATAGGCAGAAAGTTTAAAAAATAATTTAGATGCTGCCAGTTCTTGGTCATAAGGGTCTGTGCTCCTCCTCCTTCTTGAGGGTTTAGGATTTTTCACAGTAAAGCTGAGGAAGGCTCCATTTTGATCAACCCTTATTGGAACTGTTAGTTGGTAGTGTTCAAGGTAAGACAGGAATTCCTCTTTGTAATCAATCACAAGGTAAGACAGTCCAGGGAGTGGGCATAGAAGAGAAGAAAATATAACAGGAAACAACAAGTAGTAGCATAAACATAGACCATTTTTGGGTAAATTTCATCACTCTCATGAGTAAAAGTCATTTTCAGGTAAGCGCACGATGCAGCATTTTACTAAATAAAATAAAACATTATTTTCTTTCTTTGTAAGTCAATGATATGTGTTTGGTTTCCTATTAATTTGCTTATCACTGGAAATATGAAAAATTTTTAATACGTATCTTTTCCTATTTACCAAAAAAATGCAAATATTTGGGGCTAACTTAAGAAGGGCACATTTTTCCCAGTGATACCATTCAAAGACAAAAGCTATAAAATCCACTTGCAAGAATACAAACAGTAGTAATGAAAAGGATTACATTGTAAAAACAAGATTAGATTCTTACTTCCTAGTCTAAAAGCACGTTAATTTTATCATGGCAAGCCTCTCAAATATTATCAAGTACATTTTACGAGACTTAATTTGCAAGGCTTTCCTACAGTTAAAATTAGACAGAGAGAAATTAGAACAAGGAAATTTAATCTGCATGACAATTAATCATGATAAAACTAAGAGCAGAGCCCATATGAGCTCATGAATTATATAAACATGGTTTAGAAAATATTACACAAATACAAATGCAAAAACACATGCTTCTTGTCAGCTACAGAGATCAGACCCCTACCTTGAGAACTGTATGAAAGCCGGTTGTTACTGTGAAATTCCGATGAAACCATGACTAGGCTCAAAATCCATGTCCACGTCTTCCAAAAAATTTCCATAATTTAGAAAAAGCAGAAAGTTCTTTTTCTTTCTCCTTGGAGAGCTACCTGTGTGCTATAGAGTTAACTTCACTCCAGAATCGCACCATAACAGGTATATTTATTTTATACTACTTCCAAATTAACTATAGGATGTTCCACTTTTTGGACAGGTACTTTCTTCTATAGCTGCAGTCATTTTCTCAATTCAAAACAAGTATTTGTAAGATTCCTTAAGATATGAGACAGATGTTAGATTGGATAGTTACTGAACTTGCTCCATTTCTTTTCCTGAAAAACAGAAGAATATGAGTCAAGGCAAATTCTTTCTATTAAAACAGATCTATGCTGCAAAATACTAAGCCATGATAGTGAACTACACAGGGCAACATTTTGAAATAATATTCAGTATCAATTTTATGGTCACATCCAAAATCACAACCTTACAATAAGAAAAAAATAGAAAAAGGGTTACCATTCACCTTGAAAAGCAGATCCATACAGCTTATGACACACTTATCACTTCATGTTATTTTTATGAATTCTTACACCTGTTTAGCGTTTCTTGTAGCTCAAATACTTGTTCAGACTTGTTCCATCTATAATCAATGCTATGCACTCATTCATTTCAACTGTTAATAACAGGTCCCAATATACTGGTAGATAAAGGAAGAACCTGGGAAAGAATCCAGGGTACAGTTACCTGATCTTTCTGAAGCATGTATTTTGTTATTGCTTGGGCCAGGGTTCTGCTTATGCAGGCAGAATTCCCATTCACTTAAATGGGAATGCTGCACATCAGAATACTAAAGAACAAATTTCAGTATCTAAAGCTATTCATCATACACATTCTAATATTTCAAATATTTTTTGTCTTTTTTTTTTCATTTAAAATATTATTGCAACAATAGTATAAAGCAGCTCTAGCTGCAGCCAGGGATTAAATGGAAGATCCATGCAGTCAGCTAACAGTCCAGTGTCATGGGACACCAAACTATGTGTTGTGTCAGCTGGTACTCATCAGTCCACTTAAACACTTGCAGCACACCTGTGCACAAACTCTGCTGAAGCAGACAATGGAGAAACAGAACACCTAAGAAGGGGAGCTTGTTTAAAAACCAATTTCCACAAGCATACAGAGTCACCTACACATGCACCAGATAAATTTGCCTTTCTAAAATTCTTGGAAGGATTTAAAACATTCATTCAGACAGGCAATACAGCTGCAGCTAGTGGATTATTTGTGAAGGTTTTATAAAGAGCTGTAACCTAAAATATCAAGAAAAAAATTAACATCACCCAAATACCATTTACCAACATTACAATGAATATTTAGGTAACTTAGCCAATTTGAAACCCATCTAATTATTAATGTGCAAATGAGGTTAATCTGACCTTTTAAATATCTTTCAAGACAACACCCAGGATTTAATCAGGTTTGTAAAGAGACTAAAAGATGCTTTGCAAACATGCTTTGTGCTTAGTAGTTTGTTTTCCTGGTGAAGCAAAGACTTTGTGATGCCATTCACATTAGGCAAGGCCTCAAAGCCCATCAATAAAAAAACCTCTCTGTTTGCATTGCTGTGTAGAACCCTCATTTCCTAGCAAATATTTAGTTACAGTTCTTAGAATTTTGCAAGTTTTGAAGATACATAACTAACCCCATACTCTTTCAGCTACATTAGTACAATAAGTAATGCGCCTTATTTCTAATCTGAGAATGTTTAGTTTGAAATTCTTGTCACTGAATCTTGCTTTATCCCTGTTTGCTAATGAGCTGGTTTCTTTTCCTTTTATGCATAGTTATAATCTGATACAAGCACCTCTGGACACTTCCTGATAAGCAGCTCAACCTATTTGGTTTATCTCATTTGGTATAATCCAGTTTCCAGATGGCTGAATACTTCAGCAGTTTTTCTCTGAACCGTTTCCAATTCATCAGCATCCCTTTTCTCATCCGCAGACACCAGAACTGGACACTGTAGTCCAGTCATGGCTCATTACTGCCATATATAGAGGTAATATTGCCTTACAGCTTCTACTTAGCTAAAATATCCTAACAGGGAGCTCATGCTCAGCCTGTTAGGCTGATAACAAGTTATCGTAACATTAAAATCTTCGGAAACTGCAGTACCTAAGGAGCTAGATAGCTCAGAATACTGGATATAAATTAACAGCACCCATTATTTAGTACCATTAGTTATTATTTACCCACCAATGGCCCACATGATGGACCACAACCGCATGCTGGTGAATAGTGTCAAACAGTCACTCATGTCTAGCATCCTTGCAGGCGTCCCTGAAGTGGTCTCCCTCATTTCAAGCTTTATGTAAGACCAATCTCCTTTCATATTAATCTTCAGCAGAAGTTTCAGCAGAATTTTTTACCTCTTCTTCAAAAGTATTTATTGCCAGCTTGACCATGGATACAACCTGATCATATGAAGCTATATTAGCATTCCCAGTTGAAGAGTGGTAATGGATGTGAATGATAAAGCACTCAGGTAATTTCAAGATAAAATACTTTCAGTATGACATTTGGTAGGAACCTCAAAGTCCAGACTCTATACCCTTCTTTTTATTATTATTTCCACCTTCCTTGGCAGCCTATATTCAGCATTTCAGTGTAGATTGCTGTTAAGATGCAAAATTTGGTCAACAATAATCTTACAATAAGCTTCTAGTGTGTCATGTGGTGAACTACATATTCACCCACTGGTAAACGTAGGTGTGGCTCTGTGTCCTCAACCACCACCTAAAACCACAGATCCCATCTAACTCTAAGAGCTCTGCCAAACGGGGAAGGAATAGTACAAGTTTTCTGATGTCAATGACAAAGCAGCTGCATAGCACTGGCATTTCTGTGAAGGCACTGATGATAACTGTGGCAGTCCGGTCACCGGTGTCATGAGGTTCCTACCCACTGACACTCGGTGAGGAGAAAAAAGGCCATAGTTTTTGGAGCACTGGTCTTATGAGAGGTAGCTGAGGGAGCTGGGGGTGTTTAGCTTGGTGAAAAGGCAGCTCAGGGATGACCTTATTGCTCTCTACAACTGCCTGAAAGTTTAACAGCGTAGGGGTTGGTCTCTTCTCCCAGGAAACCAGTCACAGGAGAGGACACAGCCTCAAACTGCACGGGGGTTGTTTAGGTTGGACACGAGGAAGAATTTCTTCACAAAAGGGTGATTAGACATTGGAATGAGGTGCTCAGGACGGTGGTGGTGTCACCATCCCTGGAGGTGTTTAAGGAAAGACTGGATGTGGTGCTTGGTGCCATGGTCTAGTTGACAGGGTAGTGTTCNGTCCCCGCCGGCCGTGCCGAGGGGGCAGCTGTCACTGCATCTACCGAAAAAGCAACACCTACCCCCGCAAAAGAAAAAGTCAACAGGCTAGAAAAATACATGGCTACACACACAGCTCAACACGTACACACATGCACATTATCTGTACACGTCTGCACACAGAGAGAGTTAAAAAAACTGGTACTGAAGCAAATTGGAAGTCACCAGACACACATCCTCAAAAAAAAAAAATTCAGAAGG
>VZRS01004393.1:501415-544367 GCA_013398055.1 Ifrita kowaldi | reverse complement strand
AACTTTTTTTTTTTTTTAAAGGATCTAACGTTATGTAGAAAGCTATCAGTGTTGTTAAGTTGTGTCATATTTTTTGGTTTATTAGCAGCACAGCATTAAAGTGACAGATTGCCAGGTAAAGAGAGCCATTATAGCCTGATACAGCCTTGGAACCTTCCCTACCTGAACCACAGCCAGAGGGGAATGATACCATTCATTGTGGCTGGAGTTTCGAAAATACCAAATATCCGGTTGTATTGGAAACTATCTCCAATTTTTTCAGAAACTCTGGTAATTACTGACCTGGGGAGGGAAATTTTGCAGATGACAAATGCTAATCACCTTGCAGTCCTGTAAAGAGTGGTCCTAAGTGAGGCTCTTTGAGCTCTCCAGGACTGCAGCAGCATCTCCCTCTGAGAGATAGGTTTGCAAAATTCAGAGGACCCTCACTGAGACAACAGGACCTGGGCTGATGCCCCCAATTCATGAGGCTCAGCTCTCATCCACTAAGAAACGCCGAGGCATTTGACTTCAGTATTTCACCAACGCTCAAGGGGAAATATTAACAGTACCCTGGTAAACACTTTGTGTCCCTGTCTGTGTGTGTATGCAGGTGAATGGATTCGAATACACTCTAGCAGGTGCAGTATAAGTTTTACTGACCCAAATCTATAATTAAGTCCTGTTATAATTGTAGTAAATCCTATTGAACCACTTAGTACCTCAGTCAATGATTAAGTGCTGCTAAACCCTCTTGCACCCTTACCTCTGAAACGAATTCTTAGTTGATTCTAATCTGACTCTTTTTGTATGTTTCATCCATACGAAGGTAGTAAGCAGCAGATTGAACCTTGACATTGAACATGGTCGTGCTTTTACAGATTTGTATTAAACCTGCTTTTACTGATGCATTTGCTGGAGATTTCTTTAAGTGACCTAAACCAGTCATTCATGACAAACTGGCATAGTCAGCCTAAATCAGGATTCACAACAGACCTCCTTAACTCTGTTATCCCAGAAGCGCTGCCACCATGGCTGATGGGCTGGGCCCCGGCCAGTGGTGGATCTGCCTTGGAACCAGCTGGCAGTAGCTCTGACAGACATAGGAGAAGCTTCTGGCTTCTGGTAGGAATCTGCATGTCTTGAATAATTTTTAAACTTTTTCTACCGCATCTTGCATTATAAAAGTGAAGCCATTTAAAGCATGGGTCACTTCCCTAATGCTCTGGCCAGTCTGGATACTCAAGGGTTCATCAATGTGAAAATAAAAAAGAAGGTAAAATACTAGAGGGTGAGATATATTTTGACACTATAGAGCCTGACTTTTTTTTCTAACACAAATAGGAAAATAACTTCTGAGGCAAAGCTGCCACTTGAACTGTAATTCACTAGGCGTGGAATTGGGCAGCAGATAGAAAGAAGTTCCAGCCCTGCACTGTGAATTGTTGGATACCTGTGGACTTGCAGGGCCATCATACGCATCCATCCATGCACAAAATTCAGCCTTCCCTCTGGACAGACACCCTGCCATTAGACAGCCGTAATTGGTTGGTTCCTGTTGTGCTTCAGCTTGAACTCAGAATTTAATTTCATGGCTTTCTCAGTCATTTGATGTTATTTGACCGTCATTTTTCTGTTTATTAATTGACTTCAACTTTAATGGAAAAATTTAAAAGAAAATGAGGAAGATGGGTCTGTAGTGTTATCATACTACTCTATCAGAGGCCCTTTCAGGCACATTACTGCATCAGTAGAGGTGCTGAGATCTGGTGGTATCATTAAGCACAAAAAGTATGAAGCTCTACTGTGCTATTATGAATCTGCACTTTATTTAATTAAACTCATAAAACTGTAGCATCACCATTTTCCAGACATGACAACACAACGACGATAGAAATTAATTTACAAAACTTTTGCAGGTATAGATCCTCAGCAAAACCGAGAAAATAGAAAAACGGAAGGGTGTTTACCTTCATTTACAGCCTAGTTGTTTCTAGAAAAAGGACTGGCTTTATCTGGACTTTTTGGCTTGTGAGAAGCCATTTGACATTTTCAGGTATCTCTTATTTTCTGTTTGACATTTTGAGGCATCTCTTATTTTTTTTGTGATGGGCAACCACAGATGAGACTGAATGCTTACTGCTGACCTGAAAAGGTAAGGTTGTGTTGACAAAATATGCGCTGTTTTCTTGAGTAAGTCTCCTTGGCTGTGAATTAAGCTGGGTTCTTTCTCATTCACTTATTTCCAAAGTCCAGGAGAAGTTATCCGATCTTTACACAAAATACCTTTGCATTTAACAGTTTCCAGTGCAAATACCAAATGGGTTCAGCGCTTTGAGAACTGGATGGATGCAGGCACTTCGCAAAAATTAGGATTATTTTGTCTAGAGAAAAAAAGACTGAGAGGAGACATGATACCAGCTGTTTAACATGCAAACACTTGCTAGAAAGAGAATGTAATAAACTATTCTTTATGTCAGCTGAGGATAAAACAAGGACCAACTTTGGTAAGAATATTTTGGGCAACAAAGCTGGTGAAGTTTCTAGAGAGCAAGCATTATGAAGAGAAGCGGAGGGGTTGTTTAGCCTGGAAAAAAGGAGACTCAGGGTACACCTTATCATTTTTTACATCTACCTGAAAGGAGGTTGTAGTGAGGTGGGGTTTGGACTCTTCTCTCAGGTCAAAAGCAATTAGACATGAGGAAGAGGCCTCAAGTTGTCACCAGGGAGGTTTAGATTGGATATTAGGAAAAGATTTCTTCACTGAAATGGTTCCCAAGCACTGGAAGAGGCTGCCAGAAGAAGTGATGGAGGTCACCATCCCTGGAGGTATTTAAAAGTCATGTAGATGTGGCACTTGTGGACATGGTTTGGTGGTGGACTTGGCAGTGCTGGGTTAACAGTTCGACTCAATTATGTTAGAATTCTTTTCTCTTGTAAACCATACTATAAGAGAATTTTAGGTTAAACATTAGGAAAAGCTTCCTAATAACAGGGAAAGGGAAGCAACAGGTGAGTCTGCCTGAGGAGGAGCCTGTATAAGTGGAGGTGTTTTGAATGGCCTGATCAAATATCTACCAGGGATGATTGATGTTTAACTGTCCTCCTTGGGTGAGACATCTTTTCATGTCCTTTCTGGCTGAACTTTCTGTGATTATAAAGAGAAGAAGAGTAAGTTGTTTTAGTAAGCTTAATCAAATAACTGGATAAAGACACCCGAGGTGTGTACCACTGATCTTGGTTTAACACCAGCAAGTTGAAACAGCCATGCAGTTGCACAGAATTTTTTTCTGTTCTTGTTTCCTTTGTGTTCTTGATTCAGGCTACCTGTGTACCTCTAATGAAGCTGTTAATGATCCACAGTGTCTGTTCTTCTCATTTTGATGCATTTTTGTTGGAACTGCATTAATTTTTACACTTCACACTGGCTTTCCACCACAAAAGTTAAATATTCTTGCAGTCTTTGATATTTTTGATACCCTGGTTCATTAATCTGTTTTTTATTCATTCATTTCCTGGCCCAAGTGCAATTTAAAAAGAGTATATCTTTTTCATGGTACATCCTTATTAATGTCTCCTAGTAACACAACATCCTCTCAAACAGATGCTGATCATCTCTACAAAGTCCACATAATCTCAGGAGTCATAGTGAACATCTCAGAAAAAAAGCCCAAGTTGCTTCCTCATTTTCTCCACTAACTCCACTCTTCTAGAAACACAAAGTATAAATGAAATCCTAAATAAAAATAAAAATGTAGATTGTTGTTGTTTGACAAAAAGGACATTAAAGATGCACTCATGAACAAATTTAAATTTTTGTCAGTCTATGTCTCAACCACCCATAACACTAAACAGGAATGCTCATAAACCATAGGGATCTGTGAAAAAAAAATGGAGTTGAAATTAAGAAGAAGAATTAGAATATGAGGATAAAAATCTCATAGTAAATCTTACAGCATGATACATGGAGCTTAGGAACATCAGGCTGATATGAGGATGTCCGGAGCACCAGCCACGACGCAGGAGCTGGCTTTTCAGCCACAAGGACACAGGAACATTCATTATTATTCAGAGGTCTTTGTAGCCCAGAGATCCTCTCTAAGCTGTACTTTGGAGGGGATCTCTGTTGAGGAATGCATACAGATGCAAAGTGGGTCTGGTGATGCAGAGTTCGCATGGTCCAAAGTGGAGTAAAGAGTTGACCACCTGAGGCTGGCAGCTTTTCTTTCTCCATGGGTTGATTTTTTTTACAGCTTGTTACAAAAACAAACAAATGGTTGCTTTTTGTTACGATGTTACTAAATGCATAAACAGTGCAACAAAAAAGAAAGCAGTGTTCTCTCAAAGGCATTTTTTCCTGTTTTTAGGCAATTATGCCTTTTTCTACCCTTTATTTACTCATGGTGGCTTTTACTCTGAAGTATTCAGTGTGCAGATTCGTATAAGGAGTCGAAGAAAAAGAGATGTTGAATCATCCCGTCCACCCCCTTGAGAGGGCAGACGTGGCAGCAGGAGACAGTGCCTATCACTCAGTGAAAGGCAGAGGAGCAGAGTAACAAGCCCCGGGCCCCTGGAGTCAGAGGGCAGCTGTTACACGGCCAGGAAAGGGCAGCCTGCCCCTCCTCCCAGCTTCCACTTCATCTGAAGGCGGGAGTCCTCAGGCTTTGCTGTGCAGAGAGCCACTGCTGCAGCTTGTCGTGCTTCCCCAACAGTCATGATAACTTTCTGTAAGCAATGTAAGGCATGAACATGTAGTTTTAATTCTTCACTTTTTCCCAAGGGACTGAAGTAGAATGAGAAACTTCCTTCTACAGCACCTGCGTGACAGCCCAGGCTCCTTGACAGTTATAAGTCCTCAGTTCCAGGGGATTAAAGACACGATTTAACCATTAATGTGGCACCAGCCTGACACTCACCTTGCATCAGCCTTCCTAAGTGCTGACACACTAATGTCTTCCAAGTCATGTCCTTGCCCAATACACGCACAAATGTCATGTCAGCAGAGTTTGTCCACTGCATCTGTAATCCCAGACGTCTCTTCAAGCAAACCTTCATTCTAATGCTTTTCTGTTCCTCACCTGTATCTGAAATTTCTCGTACAGTCACCTCCTAACACCCCTTTTTCAAGTCTTTCAACCTCGTCCCAATTCTACGGAGTTGATGAAACAGAAATCACATGACCTTTTCTGAAAGGATGGAGGCATGGAAAAGGAAGAAGAGGATTTACATAAAGAAATCACTTACTTTAAATACAGTTATAAGAACTATGATTGATTAGATCTCCCACTGCTGTTATTTTTTATATCAATGGGTTAATGTCTGGCAAAGAAAATGTGTGGTCATCAAAAAATTGCAGGCTCATTATTCTACACCTAAAATTTAGTGAGCCCCTGCTCAAAGGTGACAAATTTACCCTTAGGCGAGGCAGGGCTGCATTTGTCAAGCTTTCAAATACCTGTCTTGAAGTGGGCATTAGGCTCATTCCGTATATGGGTACTTCAGTTCAATTTGCTCCAGGTTTCTTCCTTCAGCCATCTTCTGTTCCTCTGCTTTTAGCCCTAGGCAGGATTTAGACCCAGTGTGCTGGGTGATGCACAGGACAGGGGCCGTCATCCCAACACAAAATGTATGTAGCAGGTGTGTGAATAATCAGAAGGTGCTGCAGCGGGGAAGGGCCACAGCAGCTGCAGCACTTTTTTGGTCTTGTCACCAGATCAGCTCACACTACCTGGAACATCCCTTATGCCCTTTAGCCAGGTTCTGCCTCTCTTACTCCTTTTAAATAGTCTCTGGACCTGCAGTCATGATTATTGAATAGGACTGCAGGGAAACTGTGGTGCTACCATAGAAAGGCAAGGTGCAAGACTGCATAGATGAAAGGGTTGTCCTTGTTTTCCAGTGTCCTCATAGATAGCTAGCTTTCCCTCTTTATATCTGACTGATATCACTGAGGAAAAAAACAAAGCCAAACCAAAAAAAAACCAAACACAAAACAACAACCCAGCAACAAAAACAAAAGCAAAACAAAAACAAACCAGACCAAACAAACAAAAAACCACACAAAAAATCTCAATTTAAATTTAGAGTGAAATTCAGTGTGGGTTTTCTCCTTCTAACCACAGGTCACAACTACAAAGGGTTATTTTGGGCCAAGTAAAGCTTAGGAGCTTTATTTGCCTCTGCCCAGCAAAGTCAATAGGATCTGTGCTTTGCTGTGATCAAGCCTAGTTACTTGACAGTTTAGAATAAACCTAAAATCAATATCTTTATTTTGTCATGTGGAAATGTATATATTTGCTAGATAAAACCTTGCAGTTACAGCAACGTGAGAGACATAAATACAGTGCTTTGAACTTTGGGGGAATTGGTTTTAAGAATAATATATTTTATATAGCAGGGGCACTACTGATAGCAGAGAGACTCAGCAAATGGACCATGAACTAAGAAGTCAAAATTGTACCGTCCTTAAATTGTGAAAAAGTGGGTATCGTGATTCTTCCAGATGAAGTTTTAATGAGACAAGCACAGTATTTGGGTATCAGAGGTTATCTGACCACTTGAAGTAATTATCTGACTTGCCGCAATTATCACCTAATGTTCCTGAAGCTACACCATGATTGTATCTGATCTTGCATTAATTCAGCCTGTGATAAGACTACTCCGTGATTATGGCACGCTTTTAGCCTCATTTTGAACAACTTTCTAATTCTCGCACAACTTCTAAGAATATAGTAACATTTTGACAGTGGTACATTTTCCCAAGGCTGAGAGCTATTCAAGGGTAACGAAACTTAAAGGTCAACTTTCTGTCTCATTGTGAATTCAAATTTCAGCTGTAACCAATTAACATTTAGATTTTCTGGCTGATTCCAAGTCTTACAAGCCACTGTTACCTCAGCCAGAACTGTTTAGCCAAAGAACAAAAATGGAACAATTTTTCAAAAGGTATGCAAGCTGTGGCAGGTTTTTTTTAATTTCAGTGGGAGATTTTTTTTAAACAACTGTCTGTCAGATTCATCAGGAGAGAAAAGTGTAGCATCAAGTGCTCTGTACGTGCTGCACTCTGCAGTTTGATGCAGAAAGAAGTCAATGCCTGGCTCACAGACAGCAAGCTTCACAAACAGCAGTTTGTGGTAGCTTGTGTACACCTGCTCAACCTGGGTTTGCTCTGCAGTGAAGCACTGATTAGAAACCAATTTTCAAACCCCAGTTTGTGGGTTTCATCTCAAGCACCTTTATGTAAGATTGCCAGAGAAGGTGAGAAATCCCTGTGTGTCCTTTCTTCACCAAGAGCTCCAGAGAAGAGGAGCCTCTAAAAGGGGTGTGCTCAGGTCCCTTCTAGCAGAGAGAAGGGAAAATAGATGGACACATCTGAATCATAGATGTTTAGCCTATCTTCATGTCTGAACAGCATTGTTTAGCTTGTGGTATGCTTCCACATTTTCATGGTATCTCTGCCAAAAGGAAGCTATATCATAAAGAGAAAGTTTGTAATGAAAACCCTGTATGGAAATATATGTCAACTATCTTCACATAACTTCAGAGTGCAAGGACTATAGAAAGTGGAGCAGAAGGTTTTATCTATTTCAAGTTTCAAGCAAAGGTGTGGGAAGGAATAAAGCTGCTTAAGAGTATCCTGTTGGCCAGATCAGTGTCCCACGCTGCACGCACTTGGAGCTGAAGGGACAAAAGCTGCTAGGACAGCTGGTGGTGCAGGCAGGGCTTAGGGGGACCTGGCAGCTTGAGGACTCCTACAAGGCACGGACAGAAAGGTGAGGAGAAACTAAAGCAAAAAGGTCAGACTTGCTGGCCAACTTGAATTAGGCTTTTCTGTGCTGTGAGATGTGAACCATAACTCAATAGCAGCTATTGCTGAATTCTTTTGTCCACAAATGAATTATTGGACCCCTTTTGCTGGGAAAGTGCTTTAGCTAACTGTGCAAACAGTAAGGAGCTTGGAAGCTTAGATGGGATGAAAATTAACCAGTGACAACTTCCATTATCACATTCTGTTTGTGACATGAGGGAAATAGCTAATTACATTGCAAGTATCTTCAAAACAAAAGTGGATGACCTGAAAATGGAAATGATGACCCTGCAAAACATGATGGTACAATTAAAGGTAAGACTGGCTCAGCCAGACTATTGATCATGAGTAGCTGAAAGTGGAAACACATGTTTTTGACTGCAGATGGACTTTCAGCCATGAAAAAAGTGAAATCCAATTTAAGGTCAAAATCTAGAGACAAAGATCAGGATGGGAGGAAAATGTTGACGTTCTGGACCTGCCAAAAGCCTTTTAATAGGCTTTTTCATTATTTAAAGAGCTCCTGTATAATATTTTCAGTTTCCCACCTTTCTCAAATAGATCTGTTTTTCTTTCACCTGTGGGGGGATGAGTGGCTAATGAAAGGGTTCTAATGATGGTTATATCATGTACAATGTTCATTAGATGCCTTGGACTCCTCGTAAAAATAATTACAGCAAATATGAACGATTCCACAGTGTATCAAGCATGTGTGAACTGCATTGAATGAAACTCAGTTCTCTCAAATTAACAAGCAAAAAATCCCACCAAATAACCAAAAACCCCAAACCAATCAGCAAAAAAACATATGAGCACTAAACCTCAAGGATAAAGAAAATAGAGACAAAAATACATTATGCTTAGGACACATCAATTTTAGGAAATTATATATGACCAATGATAGAGAGGTATAATAAATATACAAATCATAAATAATACTTTTAAAAACTACAGAGCTAAAGCAGAATTCCCCTGAACTTAGAAATCTTTTCTGGAAGTTTGATGTGTAGATAGTCCTCGAGGTCAGGCTTTTGCATGGACAGTACTCCTTCCCTATCTCCAGACCAGACTCTTCTGCCAAAAATAGGAATGCCTAATCTGAGATTCCAGACCAGAGTGGATCTTTGGAGGCCAGGATATCTCTGAGAGGTCCTAAATCACGTGTTATCCACCAAGCTTCAGTTAGTCAGCAATTACTTAAAGATCAAGGAAGACAGAATGTGGAAACAGTAAATGAAATTAAGTCAACCACTGGAAAGTGAGTATTTCTCTGGAAATATTCTCTAGTTACTAGAGAATTAGTTAAGGACATTTTGAAAACATTTAGAGGGCAAAAAGAAACTTTTTTATTTAAGGTAGAGATACCTATGTTTTAGCACCATACTGGAAGGTAAAACCGAGGTTTTTTAAACTGATTTGTCTCAGTCTTTTGTTTTGTGATATCCACTGGGAAGGCACTAGACTAGGGATGCTTTTTATTTTCCTTTGAAACCATTTTCATTCCATATAATTTCTTCCAGCTCCCATTTAAAATTCAAAAGATCCCCTTGGTACTGGCAAGCATTTTTAAAAATGTAATGCCCCTAGAGACAATTTTCATTCAAGTGGCTGCAAAACTGCTGCCTCTCCATGGATTTCACATAGAATGTTTTCAATGCAACTAATCTACAGTATCTGACCAACAGAACAGCCCAAGCAATACCAGGGAAAACTTCATTCTTTTCTTATCAAGCTTCAAGAGCTTTTAGAGCTGACAGCAAATATGAAACTATGTTTGGTCTATCACTCTCAGAGATTTCAGGAAACAAATCTGTTCTGTTTGTGTTCATACATAAACACAAATCAGATCCCAAACCAGCCATAATGTGAATTAGCAGAGTGACCTCAGTACAGTTACTGAGAAAGACACACTGAGAAAATAGAATGTGCTCTGGAAAGTGTCTACTCTTTTACACCTGCTTTCTGAAACTCATCTTTGAAACTTTATCAAAATACCACTAAATATCACTCTCCTGGATGCAAACATATATAATAGAGAAAGTTAGGCATAGACATTAAAAAAACCAAAGCAAATATTTTTCTCTGGAAGAAAAAGTATATAGCTCGTATTTGGTTATAGAAAGTTATATCTGTACTTTCTTCTTATTTCCAGCAGAAATTAGCCTCTTGTTCAGGCTGTGAGAGTGGACTAAGGGAAAACTGAAGTGGTTAAGAGAACAAAAAATAAATGCTGACTTAAAAACTTCTATAAAGAGTAAAAAACTACAGTCATATATTTCATTAAGCTGTGTATTCTCTTGGAGTCCATTCGCCTAAGAAAAGATGGTTTGGTGGGTCAAGGAAAACGTTTTTTATTAGATATGGCTAGGTTAGTAGAATTTTAATTTCAAAACAGAGAAACATCTTTACCTGTACTGTTCTATTAAATCTGTTCCTACACAGTTTTATTACTTTAAAGCTTACTGATTCGAGAAAATGTCAGTGACAATGAAAAATTGCAAAGAAATTATTCAGAAAAAGGAACTTTATAAACAATATTTATGCTTTCAAAAGGAGGCTGGAATATTTTGAAGATATTATAGTTACAATTAACTTTATCATTATGTAAAATGTTGTCTATGTTTTTTTTCCCTGTAAATTCTCTATAAGAGAAAAGAGAGCATTCAACATCAGGTTTTTACTGAAGAGTCTCTGATCTCCTTCTTTCCACATTTTTGCAGTGCCTAGGACCCCCATCAAGTATAAATCATAGTTACCTCAACAAAGGGGGACAACTGAAGCCATTCTGTATTCTGTAAGGTTTTTGTCCTTGGTTGACTACTTATGCCTTCTTTTCTCTCTTCAAATGTATTTATTTCCTTGGTGTGTTTCTTTTATTACATCATTGTTTCACATGGAGAACTGTAAAGGTCCCCATATTCATCATTATTTTCCAAAACAACTTGCTGTAAAAGCTGGAATTGTATCCTGTCTCAGTAGTCCAGTATGTTTAACTATAAGAAAGAACATATTTAAGGTACCTAACCTGAGATAAAAGACTAGTGGTGAGAGGACAGTATGTAAGTTTTAGCATATATAATTAAAGAAATTTTAACCTCTATAGTTTGGCTTCATAACCAAAACTCCATTGCTATTAATAAGCTTTCAATTCGAGTACAGAATGCAAGCTTTTCTTAAAAATTATATTCTTCATAAACTGTCCCTATTTACTCTTTCCCCTTCCTTTTTTTAGTCTGAGTGAGAATAAAACTGAAATCTGAAACATTCCATCGTGTCTGTGTCACAACTGTGTACACCAGTCAGGTAGCTCATACAGGTAATCTCTTGTTTAAATCTTCCCAAAAATGTAGGAATGAATCAGCTGAATAATTGCATATACAGCACCTGCCTCCTGTACCCTCTATCGCATGACCTAACCCTAAGGTGCCTGCAGCCCACAAGGCAGTTCACTGTCCTGCCTCAAAGCCACAGTGTCTGGCTGTGACAATTCAACAAAAATTTCAATGTCTGGCACACAGAGCAGCAATGCTGGGTGTCAAAGATTACTTCATTTCAAATAGAAGTTTGTATGGGGGAAAAAAACTGAGAGTAGTTCAGAGCTGCTGGAAAGGGGGTGTCTGTGCGTTACATGTCCAACACTGCTCTGAAAACTGAACTGAGAAACCTCAGAAATATGGGAAGGTATCAGAAAAGGGTGAATGGGGCTACAATTGCCAGGTTGTCAAACTCCTTGAACGTGCAAAAAGACAAAGCAGATTCATATGTGAAGAATTTCAAGGTAATATTCTTGAGGTAAGAAAAATAATCTCAAATATTGACACTTACTAGGAAAGAAATAAGCAGAAGCTTCTCAAAAGACTAAAAAATGGGGAAAAAAAATAAACTTCCATCATTACTAGACTTTAGAAAAGGTTAAAATTAATGCTGAGTTATTTATAGCAATCATGTTTCAGGTACAACTGTGAAAAGGAGATTTTTACCATGAAGCAACTGGGACAAAGCCCAGTGCTGCTTTAGACATCCAAAGCAAGTGACAGACCTCTTCTGATGCTGAGTCAGCTGTTGCTCCCTGTGAGGCACAGATGAACAGTATTTTGTGGCCCGAGCAAGAACACAGTTTGTGTTTCCATCTTCCACACCTGAGGCAGAAATGATCAGGGCAGTGTTACGGTGGCAGATGTCTTCCTCCATGGGTCTCCCATGAGGTCACAACAGAAAAGCTGCTCTAGCACGGGCTCCTCTCTCCACAGGTTTGCATCTCCTGCCAGAAGCCTGCTCCAGCATGGACTTGCCATGGAGTAACAACCTTATTTGACCATCCATCTGCTCTGATATAGGATCCTCCAGGGGCTGCAGGTGTCTATGCCCCCCATGAAACTCTGTGGGCTGCAGGGGCACAGCTGCCTCACCCCGGGTTGCAGGGGAATCTCAGCTCTGATGCCTGGATCACCTCCTGCCCCTCCTTCTGTGGTCTTGGTGTCAGCAGAGCTGCTCCTCTCATGTATTCTCACTCCTCTCTCTGGCTGGAGTTGTGCAGCTTTTTCTCCCCCTTCTCTAAAATGTTGTTCCAGAGTTGCTACCATCACCGCTGATGGGCTAGGCCTTGGCCAGTGGCAGGTCCATCTTGGAGCCTCTTCTCACTGGCTCTAATGGACACAGGAGGAACCTTCTACCAGCTTCTCACAGAAGTCACCCCTGTAAAAACCTCCTCCCTGCCCTTACCAAAACCTTGCCATGCAATCCCAATACACACTGAAGCAATATTTCCATGGATGTGTACCCACTCAGCATGGGTTGGCTTTCATCACCCTCAACAAGTAGCCCAAAGAGGATGGAGGCCTTGGGAGAGGCCTATAATTAGCAGAAATGCATTGCTAATGAATTGTGCTTAACCACTGCTTCATCTAAATGGGTAGGTCCTGCTGGAGGGAGGGTACAGGTCTCTTCTCAAAGGTGTTTTCCAGTTTCAGTAGACCACCAACATTTTTCTGTTCATTTATTCCAAGCAAGCCACAGCACAGAAACAGAAGTTGTGTACACATGCCATGTACACACTAGATCAGCATCTGGTCCCACTCTTTGGATGACTTACCTTTGCTCTTTTCCTTGTGCAGGGAGGCACAAGGTCAGTCCTGGGACACGGCTGTTCTCCTGAAGTCTGTGGGAGTCTCATAAACACACGGGAGGTTATTTTGTCTGAAGTTGTTTCATTGGACAGTTGAGAATGAGCCTGATCCATACTCTTTCAAACACAACTGTACATTTTTGCATAAGAGTGCAGGTGGGCCTTGAAGAGGTCAGCAGAGCAGGGTGTCTCCCAGAAATTCTAGGCACTGACATGGATGTTGGTTTTGGCTTTTTTCACACAGATACTGAAGAGGCTACATCACTACCATGTCAAGACAGGAATCCACACCGGGAGCCAGAAGCATATGAGGTGGAAATGGACCTGAAAGTCAGGCTAAAGAAGTGGGAATGGGTAGGTCCAACATGCAGTGAGATAGGAGCTGAGTCAGAACCTGCTTCAAGGGTTGAGCACTGCAGTGGAGCCCTGAGCAGCACCTGTGAGCCTGCAGCCCACAGCTGGAAGCCAGGGATGCCTCCCTGGGTCAAATACACACACTTCAGGAGGGCCAGCACAGCCACGGCTGTGATATAAGCTGTTTACTTCTCCTCTCATCAGTGAACAAGTGACAACAAAAGTGCCTTACATAACTAAGATAGTAATCTTACATTCGCTTTTCCTAACAGACAATACTTCTCAAACCTCTTATTGCTCTTGTCTGTTCCTTCCAGATTCTTCAGTTTGTTATCATCCCTTACACAAGGTGCCCACACCAGGCAGACTACCACCACCTGCATCGTCACCGCAACCAAATAGAGCAGAATAATTACCTCCAATGTCTTGCATGTGACACTGCTATTAATACTTCCCAGAATTTGGTTTTCTTTTCTGGCAAGTGTGTCGTATCGTTGACTCCTATTGGGTCTGACTCATCATTTAGTCATGTTCAATTAGCTATTCCAATCAGAGTGATTTCAAGCAACCTAATCAAAAGTTCCTTCTAGAAAAAGCGTATTCTGAAAAAAAAAAGAAGAGGAATTAACTAGTCGATTATTTCACAGTATTTTATTACTTAGCCATTCTGTTATTAAAGGAAACAAAGTTATATTTGTCCACTGAGTCTGAAGAAATTGATTTTATGAAGGATTTTCAATCTGTAAAGCATCCAGTCTTGGGAGCATGGATTACTTCTGAAAGGTCTGCAAAATGTAGCTAAAAAAAGAAAGCCTGGTTTCAGTACAACTGACTTCACTGCATGGGTGTGCATCTTCTCAGGCAGCATCTATTGACTGACCAATTAAAAATGGCTGAAATTGTTGCTTTGAATAAATTGCTGAGTATATTTACTAGGTGATTCACATGTTTTAGCTAATTACTGTCATTCAAATCGTCATGTTTTCCTCTTAAGACAATGAAATACACATGGAAAAAATTTCAAAGGCAACTAACTATCAAGTCTGCTGAGCGATAGTGAAGAGTCTCTCTACACATATAATACACATTTTTAAAGAAGAGCAACAGCATACTCACCAACTTGCATGCACAGATGCAGAGCTTTATAGATACAGAAGGTACTAGCATAGCTTGGGAAAGACAACACAAATGGTTTAAAGTCTGCTCTGGATAAGTTGCTAGCTATGGTAAATGATCCCTTTATCATCTCCTTTACCACAGTCACATTTCTCATTTGCAGTAGTATTTAAAATGAAAATAGATGAAGAAAATAATAGAATCATAGAATGGTTTGGGTTGGAAGCAACCTTATAATCATCTAGTTCCAACCCCGCTGCCATGGGCAGGGATGCCTTCCACTAGACCAGGCTGCTCAGAGCCCCATCCAATCTGACCTTGAGCTCTTCCAGGGCTGGGTTATCCACAGCTTCTCTGAGCAACCTGTTCCAATACTTCACTACTCTCCGAGCAAAGAATATCTTCCTATCATCCAGTCTGTTCCCCCCTGTCCTATCACTACCTGCCTGTGTAAAAATTTGCTCTCCCAAGTACTGAAAAGCTGACATAAGCTCTCCCAGAAGCCATCTCTTTCCCAGGCTGAACAGCTCCAGCTCTCTCACACTATTTTTGTAGGAGAGGGACTCCATCCCTCTGCTTGTCTTGGTGTAGATGATGAAGGAGAAGATTGTCTACACAAATGAATAAATAACAACCCTGAAATTGTAAAGGCTGAAATGCAGAAAATTGTCAGGACAATCAATATCTAATTAACACCTCTACAATACATACAGTATAGGAGAAGCTTCTGACATGTATTAGCTACCAATGCAACTTTAGCAGTCGAGTTAGCATAAACACTTCACCTAAGGAACCTAGGCTAAATATAAAGTGAATTGTGTGAAAATGAGGATAAAAAGAAGATTAAAATGGGGTGAAGATTTGTATTTCCAGCTCTAAAAATTGAGCCAGATTAATTACTTTTGAGAGAAACTGAAGAGAGGATAAGGCAAGCAAAGTTGCAGGAAAAATCTGGATTTTCTCCTGTGTAAATTATACCTTCAAATTCCAAATTTTCTCCTGAGCATATTAATTTATAAAGCGAAACTGAAAAGGCAGAAAGAAATAGATATCTAATGAAGAAATGCTGTTTTGTCTGTAAAAGCTCTCTGCTATTAACTTGTGCTGTTGTCTGGGATGGTTGTGTTAGGCTTTGTCTTTCAAGTATCAGAAATCACTAGGTGTGAGTTTTTTAATTGTGAGTATTACTATTATTCATTTCATTTCATTAGTGGAAAGCTCTAGTCATATAACCCAGTGGGATGTGGCAAACTGAAAGGAAATCATGCAGTTTTTCACAATATACTACTATAGCTAATTGATACACACAAAACACTCCCACACTAACTGTATTAGCAGAAACTTTCCAGGTTATTTCATTGGCCAGTGGAGAAGTCACAAAAAAAGTGATGGAAAAACAAGAAAATGTAAATGGTTATTCTCTTGCACCTACACATGAGGGTTTGGGATGCTCTCACATGTAAAGACTTGGTAACCAAAGTGCTCGAAAGCCTGCCTGCTCTTCCCTAAAGTAAACTAGGTTTTATTGTTTAGTGAAAGATCAGGTTTGTACATAGTATCGGCACGCTAGTTTCAATGTCAAGAACAGAAAATTTTGCTTCAAGTCTGGCACTGAAGTAAGGCTTAATATAGACACACTCTTAGGTGTTACTGGAGTTACTACTCTCACAGTACTAAGCTTGCATCTGTCTTCGCTTTATTTGCTGAGTTTTCCATCCAGCTCTCAAAGACGTAAATGCATTTTTACTCACACCGAACAGGTTTACTGCTCCACAATTTTTGCAGCCTCTTCGCACAGGAAAAGGGTAAGAGGAGGATATACAAGCCAAGTATATACAAAGTAAGGTAGTTTTAAAATATAACCAGAGCGGGGAAAGTGCTTTTTGAAATTAGAACCTGATTTTGAAATTTTTGCCACCACATGTGTTACATAATGTAGCTGGTCTGGATATGCAGGGGAGAAGTTCAGTACTCTTGCAGGTTCAAGTTCAGTGCTAGGGTAATGTGACAACACTAACCCTCCAGAGTTTCAATTTCTTTAAAGCAATAAACTTTTTTATTTTTTTCATAGTCTTGCTATCCTCTTTTCACATTGTGGATTTTTAATCAACCACTTTTGGGATGTTCCCATGGCCAGCTCTTCGTTGTGCAATCTCTTATTTGTAGCTAACTGGCAGTGACTTTTATGTGTCCTAGCTGACTTCTCCCTGGGTTATTTCTTGATCTTTGTTACGCTATTGCTTAATAGTCACTTTCCTTGTAATCCAAAATCCTTATACTGCTGTTTCCTCTGCAACAAGGGATTACCATATTGCATTTATATACTTCCTGGTCCTTGCTTAAATGTTTTTTTTTTTCCTCAATGCAAAAAAAATTTGGAGTGTTTGCTCCTTTAATTGGAATTCGCTCTCTGATTATGCCATCACCTTCCTACTATGAGTCTGTGTCTAAAGAAAATTACATAGAAAAATGTCAAGTCTATCAATATGAGAAACTTCAGCACTAAGTCATTTAGCAATCAGTTCAGATATTCTGATAATTCACCCCCAAACATCCCCAGCTGCTGCTGCTGCCTTTTGCCACACTTTTTAAAGATGGTTAGAACTGGAATTTAAGAGCATCCAGAAGAACAATAAAAATATATCTGTGTCCTCATCTGTACTTACGGCAGTATGTAAGACAAAAGGAACATGCGATTTAGAG
Source organism: Ifrita kowaldi (assembly GCA_013398055.1). NCBI lineage: Eukaryota > Metazoa > Chordata > Aves > Passeriformes > Cinclosomatidae > Ifrita > Ifrita kowaldi. Next base: position 527,283 of record VZRS01004393.1, on the reverse strand, counting down.
CAGAATTTGTGACCAAGCAGACAATTCAGAGTAAGTAATTGAATTAATTCAGCTCTTGCAGCACATTCAAAAGCACAAGCTGACCGTCACGTCCTTCAGTTGTTCACATTTTGCAGACATAATACATATAATTACAGAGATACATTTCAGCAGCACTGCTTATTTCAGGATTGATCAGACTGGTCACTTAAAAGCACTTTTGTTCTACAAAAGCATGAGTGCTACAGGAATTCCAGCACAAATTCTTGCAGTTAAAAAAAATTAAAAACGCATGCGTAATCTCAGGTTTATTTATGTTTTTCAAACCCAATCTTCTATAAACATTTTGTGCCTCATATAGTCTGTAACACCACAGTTTCTGAACTTGAGAGTGTGGTATTCCAGTGAAGTGGATGTTACCTTTTGAACAAGTTGCTTTCTACAGTCGTTGTCTCCAGTCCTTACTATGCACCGCCCATGATCATGATGTTTAGGCCATTTTTTCATGCATGCAGATAAACTCACTGATGCAACACAAAAAGAGCCCGTTTAATACATGTGTTTTCCTGCCTTGCAAGTGTTGCCAACATGCTGGTAATACACTAAAGAGGGTCACTTCTGCGAACAAACCTGTGAGGCCTAAAAGTATCAATTAGTAGCATCCCATTATCCCAAACTTTTGAAAGAAAATAGGCTTTTTAGTGACTTGCCTTAAACTGTGCTCATTACAAATTATTAGCATTATTTTAATTACATGAATGGCCTTTTCTTAAAAAATTCCCTCCACTTTTTAATAGCAAAGCTACAGGAAGGTGCCGGTGTTGATTGATCAGAAGTGTTTATAGTAGAGTCCAGCAGGATCTGTTATTGCACTAGTTACAGAACACAGCAGGCAATGCACTCGAGCAGTAAATACAACCCCAAAACCCTGCTGGGGAAATGAGCCTTTACCTGGAATAGCTCGGATTGTCTATTCTCAGTAGTGCACTATTAGTTTTTATCATTTCTTTAGCTGTCTTACCAGCAAAGTTTTTAGCCTGTTGAAAAAATATCAGCATATTTATATATATATGTATAATGTTTAATTTTATTTTAAATCTTTAAAGCCAAACGGTACTACAACATCTAGAAGTTTTGGCCCAGATCTAAAGACTTCTGATTACAGTTAAGAATTCTGTAGACTGATTTAGAGTACACTCATTTAAGCTATTGACTGCAATTATGTCCTTTGGTATTACGTGTCCTCAGACTACCTGTTTATAAACATAGTAGCTCTCAGCGACCAGAAAAGAAGTCCCCAGTTGGCTGGAACATGGGAAGTGCCACACCAATTTTTAAAAAGAGTAAAATGGAGGCTCCTGGGAACTAGCAACCAGTCAGTCTCACTGCCATGCTCAGTAAGATCATGGAACAGACCCTCTTGGAAAATAGATGGAAAGACGTTGAAGACAGGGAGGTAATTGGACAGCCAACAGGGCTTTGGCATGGGCAAATTGTTCCCAAACAAACTTATGGCCTCCTATGATAGAGTGACTGCATCAGTGGACAGAGAAGAACTGTGGATGTTATCTACCTGTACTTCCGTAAGGCCTTTGATACAGTCCCTTGCAGCATTCCTGCCAATAAATTGGAGATATAAGGGTTTGATAGATGGACTGTTAGATGGATAAAAAATTGTCTGGATGGCCACATTCAAAGATTTACAGTCAATGGTTCAAAATCCAGGTGGAAACCACTAACCAGTGGTGCCCTTCAAAAGTCCCTGTCAGGACAAATATTATTTAAGATAAGTTCATCAGTGACATAGTGGGGCTGAGTGCCCCTTCAGCAAGGCTGCACATGACACCAAGCAAAGTGGTGCAGTTGATTCACATGAGGGAAGGGAGCCTGCTCCAACATGCGTTTCCCACGGAGTCACAGCCTCCTCTGGGCATTCACCTGTGCTGGTGTGGGGTCTTTCAGAGACTGCAGGTGGATATCTGGTCCACCATGGATCTCCATGGGCTGTAAGGGGACATCCTGCCTCACCATGGTCTTCACCGCAGGCTGCAGAGGAGTCTTTGCTCTGGCACCTGAAGCACCTCCTCGTCCTTCTCCATTGGCCCTGGTGTCTGCAGGGCTGTTTCTCTCACACATTCTCACTCTCCCCTCCCTCACCCCTCTCCCATTCTTATGTCTGTTATTCCAGTGGTGCTACCAGCATCACTGATTGACTTGGCCTTGGCCGGGGGCTTGGTCTGTCCTGGAGCCACCTGGCATTGGCTCTGTCTGACACAGGGGAAGCTCCTGGCAGCTTCTTTGGTCCCCTGCAACTGAAACCATGTCATACAAACTTAATGCACAACTGCCTGAACATCTTCAAATATGGAAGTGTCCTATGTTGAATTCACTGGAATATGACACATATTTACAAGCTTAAAATAAATCATGCAGCATCCACAGAAAGAATTGCTTATTTTTTTAGGAAAAACGTATTTTTAAGCATTAGAAGATATTTTCATTGTAAAATTATCATGTCCTGGCTGAAAGCAAGAGCTTGGGCAGATACATAAATTAGGGAGAAATAGTTTCTCAAGAAAGCTGCTATTGAACAGCTTCCTTAGGTTTCCCCAGGAATATGAAGACAAACCTCCACCGTATACATTCCAGGAAGATGTGTACCTATTGTCCACCCAAGTCTCTGTACCTTTGCAGGGAATTGGTGTTATATGACCTGATTTACAGGACAAGGACTAATGCTACCAACAAGCTTGATCGTATGAAGGGCACCTCATTTCACTGCTTTATCTTGGAAACAGTTTAAGAAAAATATGAAACTGGTGGGATAGAGCAAGGGCCGGTGGAGGAAAGAGAGTTCATCCTCTCAGTGGTGAGTACAGGCTGCAGGCTGTATTTGCTGGGGTCTCTAGACTAGAAAGAAATTTGATTATTTCACTGCTGAAGGCAAAAGAGGGAGTTAGTTCACTTCATGCCTGAAGGACTCCACAGATCCAGCCCCTAGTCTAAAATATTGTGTCTCTGCCAGCACCAAAAAGTGAGGAAGGATGCTAACAGCAAAAGGTTTCAAAGACAGACTTCTGATGGTGATCTCTCTGCAAATATTTAAGTGAATTGCCACAGGTTGCTTGAATGGCCATAGTGCCTGCAAAACCTGTATCCAAATATGTATCACCTTCAGTGGTCTCTGATACTAACATCACTAGTCTGCTTACAGAGTCTTCTGGCCCCTTCCTATGGGTCCATATTGTTTGGGCACCTATTGTCCCCTAAATCCAGTCAGTCCTGCTGGGTCCTGTGGGATAGGCTTTGACAGGCGGGAGAGCAGGTTCAGCTGGAGTTCCCTCTAAGTTGAGTGAATTGTCACAGGGGGTCCATGGGGCACCTTCCAACCTGTTTGCTGCCCCTGGCAGCCCAACAGCAGAGTTTAGCCACACTTGGTGGCCTCCTGCCCTCTCATGGTCTCACATAGGCCAGGTTCCCCTTTGGGTGGGCTGCTTCCATGTCTGCCTGGCAAGACAAATACGCACAGTTTGAGGAAGTGGCATTCAGTGCCTCTTCTCAGCACACACAGTAAGTGCATGATAAGGGTCATCCCACTAGGGAGGAAGTTCTCAGCCTTGGTGAGCTGAGTTCTCCTCCATGCCCTCAGTGTCACCCACTGCTTGCTTTGGACTAAGAAGACCTTTCCCCCTGGTGGGCAGAGAGGTGTCTGTTGCCTTCCCTCGAGCCCCTGGACCTGGAGCAGGTGTTTGATGGGATGAATCATGGCTATCACTTGTATAATATTTCCGGCCTCAGCCGTCCTCCAAGAAATTCCTTCAGGCTCTTGTCCCTGATGCAGAAAGCCCAGTTGGGCTCAGCCAGGCTATGCCCAAGCCTTTGTAGGGCATTAGACATCTTAGGTCCTTCTACTGCTATCAGGTAGACAGGACCTAAGGTAGACAGGTAGACCAGGCCTCATGCAAGCTTCTAACTACATCTTGCTTCTTTCTTGCTTCTCTCTGCTCTCCTTATGGGATTCAGAAGCACTGATTCATGTCTCTTTGGACCTCCTAAAGGTCATTCCACTAGTCTTTTGTCTGTAAGTAGCATCAGTGTGAAATAACCCTTTCACAATTTCCTCATTTTTAATCTGTTCTTTCAATCTTTTACTTTTTTACTGGTTCATTTTAAAACTGTTTTCGTTCATCGTTCTATGTTATGTAGTAGGTCTGCTCCTCAGCTCCCAAAATCAAGGAGAGCCTTTTGTTTCAACCTATCATCTCTATGAGGAAATCAGCAATGACAATGTCTAGCTTAGAGAAAAGACATCTCTAACAGGTCTGTAGAGGACAAAGCTTGCCATTAGAAACCTTTGTAGCTTTTGTCAATCAGAGGTCTAGAGAGTACTGCAGACAGTGATTTCATCTACCTGGTTGTGTTTCACACCCACTTTCAAAAACATTCTCCATAAATTTGTCTGCTCTCTTTGTAAATCTATTTAAATTTTGGACTGGCCACCTGGATTGTTCTTTGACAACGATCTCTGTAATTTAGCAACATGTTCTATGAAAACGCTTTTGCCTTTGGCCTCATAACATCTCTGCTGTTCACTGAATTCCTCTGCTGTGATGAATAAACATTATCTATTCACCTTTTCCATAACACAAAAGATTTTATAGACTTCCAAGCTGCACTGGACTCACTGCTTTCCTATAGAAACCATTCCATAGGTTTTTATTGTACTGGGCCAAATCCAACGCTTCCTCTCTTATCACTTATGGGTCTTAGGATGCATGAAATCTGAGTAAATGTAGCACATATGACAAGGGCCATAAAGAACCTATCTCCTATGGGTATCAGACATTTCATTTCTTTTGCTCAGAAAGGGCCTCCTTCTGCACTCCTTGCATTTCAGGAGTGCCTGTCTGCTGTCATTAATTTGGGTTCTCTTTTTCGCTCTAGTTTTTTTCCAGTTACAGGTTTTCTTTAATTTTCTAATTCCCTTTTTACATCTTCTGAGTAAAACCTGCAAGATAAAATTTTAAAAGTGTTTTTTCTGGTCGGTGGCTTAGGGAAGGAGTCATGAATAAATGGCCTGGCAACTCTAGTAATTATTATGAGACCATCTGCTGGTAAACACATATATAGATTCACCCTAGATAACTGGCCAGTAGTAAAGAGATAGGGATAACCTTTCCAAGAATTAGACAGGCTGACACCAAATGGATAACCAAAGGGAGAGGGGAGTGGACATTTAGCTACTAGTCAAGAGATATGATTCCTCATCATCTTGTGTTTCATTAGAATAATTTACAATTTGATTACCTGTTGGAAGCTCAGAGTAAAGTTTATTATATTTATTGCCAGACTTTGCTTTTCCTGGTTAGGTTTGCTTTAGCCTACAAAGATTATTTATGACAGCAATAATGCTGTTGCCCAGGTCTGAGGGAACAGTTTGGCTTCTTCAGACAACAGGCACAGAGTTTTAAATTTCCCCTTTAATGTTAGTATCATGGAAAGCATACAAAGGAGAACATTTCATAAACCAATACTTGCATATATGATAGAATAAGCTGAGTGACAATTTTTAAGTCACCCTTTAGGTAATGAACTCTTCTAAAACAGAAAACTATTTCTTCAGAAATAAAAACTACAAATATGTTAATAAAAGAGCAAAATGCTTGAATTTTCATACGAAATTTCCATTAGCATTTGATGTCCTATAAAAGTGCTTAATGGCCTCTTGAACACTGTACTAATTTGAGTCCATTAGTGCAATAGGCAGGGATTAAAAACAGAAACAAAGAGATCATTAGCCATGAAAGTTAAACACATCTGTTCATATTCCATCATTAAAATGACAAATATTTAATCATAAAGAAACATAGATCTTAGTACAGGAAGATTCAGTATAAAATCAACTCAATGTAATGTTCTGCCAAACTTACATATTGCTCGAGGAGGAATTTTATAGCAGCTTCCATCTTAGACGCCAAGCAAAAGTCCTAGCACAGTTTCACCTAGTGGATACCACAATGGAGCCACAGAGATCTGCAGTGCTTTGGAAATGAAACCACAAGTTCAGAAGAGTCTGTTAGGCTGGTGCATCTTCTTACTGTGCTGACAAAGTAAGAAAAAGCCAATGTCCCGTTTACAGCCCCTGAAGCCACAAGCTGTTTGTCCACAGCACGAGACATTGATGTGCTTGTGATGTGGAGGAGCCTATTCCACAGACCTAACCCCTGGGATCAGCAGCTCCTAAACTGATTCTTTCACCTTTGGAGAAACAGTCCATCCCAGCCTCGGTGAACCCCTGAAACTTTTACAGCAATGAAGCACCAAAAAATGCTCTTAATTTAGCTGTTCCTTGAGGATGTTGCACCCAGTGCTCATCCTTTCACCTTGGAACTATATGTAAATGGATGAGGTTGTAGAAAACAGTAAGTGAGGGCTTCTGTAAAAAACTGAGGGTTTGTGCTTCATCTCAAAACTGCAATCAGTGCTACGAAATGGAAAACATAATAAAACTCCTTATCAGGTCCTCTCTAAAGCTAGTCCCTAGCCCTTCTTCAATTCAAATTTTTGTTTCAGCATGTGCCACAGCAACTTCTACTGAGAGTCCACGCAACATCTCAGCATCACTTCACAGAACCAGCTCTTTCACAGTTTACAGTTTCCCAGTCATTAGTCATTCAGTCCTGCGTCTTAACAGCTCCCTTTTCCCTTCAATATTCCCCCTACAGATATTTATAAAATTTTTTTAACACTCTTCCTCCATCCAAGGTGGATTACTTTGTTCTCTCCTAAATTCATACATTTCCTGTTATCTAGTGGGAATCTTTATTTAATAGGATAAATCCCTTAATAATTAAATAATAATCAACTAATATAGATATTAATATTTCTAATCCTAGAAATTGATATTTCTATATATTTTCCCTGTAAACTTTGGAGCTGAACTCCATTCATCTCCCATTCTTTGGTAGCTTTAGTGAATTTAATCTTTTATTGTAAATGGAGAAGACCAGCAGGTTGGAAGGGGTGCATTAATCAAGAATACAACATTGTCAAGGCTGTTGAAATCACAGGTTAAGCAAATACTGTGTGAAGTCCTTAACATAATTTTAATCCATGACCACATTAGCAGGACACTAACTTTGAGACACAGACTTTAAAAAAGTTTCTGGAAGTCTGGAAGTCTCTTGTATTTCATTTCTTTACCTTTACATGCCAGCAATATTAGGGGACTCTATTACAGAATGGCAGAGTCATATTCATTAAAATTAGTCTGAACACTAAATTTATTCATTCTAATTTAAATTCTGAAGGACTTTTCCCATTGCATCAAGTGCTTTGCAAATGTTAAAGAGCGCAACAGAATAAAACCTGTTTATTGTACTTAGCTTAAAGCAATCACTCCTTGATTCCTAGCATGTGACCTGCTGTACCTTTCAAGCCTGAGTGCATGAAACACAGCTCATCACTCAGCTGGGCAACAAAGTTCAAAGCTGGAAACCTTCTGCCATTGTCTTCTTGGGTGAAGTGTCGTCCACAGCACGGGAATTCATCTGTACACAGTGGAGAGTAAACCTCACTTTTAAAGAAATAACTTCTCTCTTCATGAAGTAGGTATATGAAAAAGTGTCCTTTTGTCTTCACTGAATGTATAAGGAGCTCACAGTCTCTCACTGAGGTGTAGGAATCTCTTCATTAGATGTCTGAAGCTTCATTTCCTGCTGAGTGGTGACAGTTGTCCTGACCTCCCTTCCTTGGACAGCATCCCTTCGGAAAGAAGAATTGGTTTCCCTGTTGATTAAAGATGTTGAGAGAGAACTACCATCCATGTTAGACAGCCTAGTCATTCTGTTAGATGATGGAATGAGAGATGAGGATTAAAAAATGCTATTAAAAGAGTTGGAGTGGCTCCATTTTAAAGCACATTGTGACTAAGAAGTGTGTTAGATAAACAATGAGGATTTCAACCTTTACAAAGCTCACAAGGAATAGCAGTCCCTTGTTCGTTTTTGTCACCTCTCTTCTGGCTATCTCTGGTCACCCTTGCTCCCAGATACACTTTCTACATGGAATATCTTGTTTCTGGAAGCAAAAAGCAGCTGAAATCTTATTAGATTATGTTTACATGAATTTTCCAGTCCAGTAATGCATATCCAAATACCTTGGATAATTCAGATAAGTGTCCATACTAAAATCTAAATTAAAATTACTTTGAATTACTTTGAAGGGTTATCTATCATTAGACAGATATGTAACCAAAGGAAATAACATAGAAAGCCATAATAAATACAAATATCCACTGTTCTTTTTATTATATTTCTGTTCTTTTTAGCCAGACAACTCCGGAGTAGTCTGATGTGCAACATCTGTATTATTTTCTATCATCTCTCCTTAAAGAATATTAATAACACAAAAAGGCTAACAGCTGAAACCACAGAAGGTGAAACTCTTTTGGGAACAGGTTTATGTATTTTTTTTCTTCTCTTTAAAATATGAATCCACCAGGCCCTCTCCCAACACTGAGGAAGGCTTAATTTATTATCTGCAAATCTGTCCCTTTAGAAACAAAACTACACCTTGACATGGAGGATGGGACTCAAAGTGATCTTGTGGTACAATCCCAGTTACTGTAAAATCATAGAATCATAGAAAGGTTAAAGTTGGAAGGGACATTTAAGATCATCTAGATCCAACCTCTTTGCCATGGGCAGGGACACCTTCCACTAGACCAGGTTGCTCAGAATCCCGTCCAACCTGGCCTTGAACACTTTCAGGGATGGGGCATCCACAGCTTCTCTGGGAAATCTGTCCCAGTGTCTCACCACCCTCAAAGTGAAGGATTTCTTCCTAATATCTAAACCTGCCTTCCTTCAGTTTAAAGACATTCCCCTTTGTCCTATCACTCCATGCCCTTACAAAACTCTTTATCTATTTTTTAAGCCCCCTCCAAGTACTGGAAATCTGCCCTAAGGTCACCTTGAAGCCTTCTCTCCGACTGAACAACTCCAGCTCTCTCAGACTGTCTTCATAGGAGAGGTGCTCCAGCCCTCTGATCCTCTGGACTCAATCCAACAAGTCCCTGTCCTTTCTATGCTGGGGGCCCCAGAACAGAACAGCACCCAGACATCTCTCTAAACAGCCTCTCCCAAACTCCTCAAATCTAGCTTGAAAGCAACTGTATGGGTGCTTCTACCACCCTGCTTGAACATAATTCAAGAATTTCACTCCACTGCTAGCTAGAGATCTCCTACCATTTCCACACGGAGCATATTCGTGACCAGTTACTTTTCACGCCAGTCCTGCTCTTCAACTTTAGGGGACACTTCTTCTTTTCTACATGTATTTCCCAATGTATTTAAAGACCACATTCCAGTTTGCCATGCTGCTTAATCCATGCTCTTTCTCTCTCCTCGCATCCTGAAGTTTTCCACTCCACCTTTTGTCACAGTATACCTCTTCTGTACTGCTTCAAACGTGAATTCAGCTTTCGGGAAGGAGATGAGAAGAATTTATCTAGGAGTCCAGATGTAGTCTTACCAACAGCATTGAGTCTTCCACAGAAAACTTTACTCTCCAGATGGTGATTTGCAAATAGTACAGATTTTAGTCTTTGACTTCCTCAGTCACTTCCAAATAATGACCTAATTGTTAATTTTCTCGTTATTAATCCTCAGATACCTGTCCTTGAAACCCATTTTTCTTGGATCCCCCTTCTGGCATTCCTGCAGTCACAGCAGTTGTCTATACCTTCAGTCATTTGATATCTCAATCTTCCTTCTGTGTTTATGATACTCCAATTTCATGCATGCACTTCTTGGTTTTAAGTCAAGGTCATTAATGAAAATATTTAAAAGTTTTGTCCAAAAATTAATCCTTGAGAAAGTCCAATAGCAGCTTCCCTTCAATCTGGAATTTAGTTTTCTGACTCCACCATTTCCTGTCTCTCTTTAGTCAGGTGACAAATGTATATTTTCCCAGGTGGCAATGTACTGGATATTTTATTATAATCTATATATTAAAATATGAAAAATATTACATTTCCCAATGTTTCTTCTCAAGAAAAGTGATTTACTTTTCAAAGAAAGTTTTTTGGTCTGGTTTCATCTATATTTGGTGGTCATTGCTCCCCTCTAGAGAGCTCAGATCAAGTGGTGTGATGATGATGGAAGATCTGTCTCTAATAGGGTTGTCATAAAAACCTGTGTGTGAGGGTAGATGTGCACCTAATGATGAAGGGAAAGGTACTTCTGTAGGTGTTTTTCTCGCTGGATTCCAGCTGAATGCATTCAGTGTTGGCTCTATTTGTCTGCAGTGCCCATTGAGCAGTATAATGTCTGAAGATTTTAAAAGGTGTTTTCTTTCTTGCTTGACTTGACACCAGAAAATCAAGGTAAGTTATGGAAAATTAAAACGTTAGTGATATGTATGAGGACTTAAGAAATCAAATTGAAAAGTCATGGCATCTGTAATAATTCTGCTGCAGAAAAAAACCTTATTTGGGTTAGAATTTAAGTCTGTTTTAGTCATGTTGTTCTTCATCCCTTCTCAGACAGTGATTTGTTACCTAAGGAGACATCCTTCAGAAAACAGTATTTTCTTTTGCTGTAGAAATGGCATCTTCCCAGACTGCTTGTTCCAACTTTGGCCTTCATTTGTCTAACCCAAGGATAGAGAGAGTGTCTCCTTGGAAATCATTGCTCTTTATCCATTTATCATCATGCAAATACTTTTCAGAATAAAACAAAATGGACAATTTAAATGCAGTCTGCTTAAACAGGACATTGTGTTTCTTTCCAAATGAACATTACATTGCATAACATGAGCAATAAAACTGTAATTTCTAACTAATTCCTAAATGTCAACTATCCTTTGGAAAACTAATGAGAAATTTAATTTTTCAAGGCCAACTTAGACAAAACTTGAGGAAAAAAAAAGTCTCTGTGGGCTGTAAGATCTGAATTGTATTAAAATCAAGCATTTGATACGCTAAAATATATTAAAATTATTAGGCATACGGCAAAACACCTGAGTTTTACTCAGAGTTTGAAATAGACTATTTTGCCTACTTCTGAAACTACTTAAAGGATCCAAAATTCAAGAGAGGAACTTAACCTTTTACAATGTTCATTTTAGATGTCTCGCTCATTTGCCTTTTGACTCAGTTTTCTGTCTTCCTCCCATCCCTAGATTTCTCCCCAGCACTCTAATGCTCAAGAACAGGGGTCTCTGTGGTTTTGGCATGCCAGCATGAATGAGCTAACTCATGGCATCACATGGTAATGTCTGCCTGGAGCTGGAATACATCAGTGTCACTGGGGCTCCTGTGATATAGTTTTTCTTATAATCAGTTAATTCTCTAAAAGACAAGCAAATACTATGAAGTAGGATGTGCAGACCTGAACTACATGCTTGTCATGTGGGTTTTGCCCTTTATATCAGTTTAACAATAACCAATTCTTATCATAGTAAGAACAAGCAGGTTTTGTTCTAATATCTCATATCTGTGCTGAAGTCCTCCAGCTTCTAATGAATATGCTCAGGTACTTGAAATTCTGTGGTGATAATAGAGAGTGCACCTTTTCCACTCAAGTACCCTTTTCCCTGTGACAAGATGTGAAAAAATCCTCTTGACCTATACAAAGAAAATTGGGCCACTAAATGTTAAATGGAAGTATATTGAAAGTTCATGAGGAAATAAGCATTCTTCGGTTGTCAGAAATTGCTACTTTGAAATTTCTAAGAAGTTTATATTGTATGAGATGGTTAAAAATAAGATAAATGATTGGCATAAGCATTTATTACCTCTTCCTATTTCAGCCTTCTCCCTAAGCCCATGCAAATTTAGTGCAGCACTGTTTTTTTGTACAAGTCATAAAAGAATACAGACATTATGTAAATAGTTTCAGGGGAGAAATGAAGTGGAAAAACTCATTTTTCCATAAAAAGAATAAGTGGTATTACTTATCATTCCATGGGGCTTAAAACTACTGAGCTTTAGAAACATTTGATAATTCCCCTAGGCTTTTAGGTAAAATAAGGAGCAATGAATTTTAGCCAGTCCCTTCCTGGATACAGCACCCTACCCATAAGAAAGAGAAAGCAGATGGGGAAAGTTGGCTCCAACTCCTGATACCTCTAATACTCATGAAGACAAAGACAACAATTCACTTCAGCAGAACTTTTCTAGGTTTTCACCAGAGTAATTGGAATGGAAATAGAATAGAATAGAATAGAATAGAATAGAATAGAATAATAGAATAGACCTACAGTGATCATCCAGTTCAACAGTCTGACCATTCCCGGATTGACAAAAAATTAAAGCATGTTGTTAAGTACACTGTCCAAATGCCTCCTAAACATTCTCAGGGCTGGGGCATCCACCATCTCTTTAGGAAGCCTGTTCCAGTGTTTGACCCCCTGCTCTTGGTAGAGAAATGTTTCCTAATGTTCAGTATGAACCTACCCTGGTGCAGCTTTGAGCTGCTCCCACGCATCCTATCACTGGATACCAGGGAGAAGAGCTCAGAACTTCTCTCTCCCTACCCCCTCCTCAGGAAGCTGTAATTGAGAACAAAGACCTGATTCCAGTACTATTTAAAGTTTATGTGTGCTAAGTGATGAATTTTTAAAGAAGTTTTTGTACAAATTTGTACTGATTTGAAATAAGGTTTCTGTTTCAATCTAGGAATTTAAGACCTCTTCTCTTTTTTGCCTTCAGAATGTCAACATTCACAGGAATTATCAATAAACAGTGAAGAATTTGCAAACATTTAGATTGTTTCAAGGTCTGGAAGAGCCCTTGTAAGTAGTCTGGGCTGATTTTCAACTACAATATTGGATTTTGGACTAAGTCTGAGTGGAAACACTGGTGGAATTTATTACTGACAGTACAATTATTGAAAAACACAAGTGTGAATGAGCAGTGGGTACCACATGATAGAACTCTTCTATTTCCATCAAAACTACAGGAAAGTTAAAGAATCTTAGCTAGGATGCAAAGCTGGCTTGAGGCACTGGCAGCGGTACCAGCACCAGTTATAACATCAGTGCCTCATGGCCACCTCTGACTTCAGTTCAAAGAGGTTTCTCTCAGCCGGAGTTTTCTATTCTGGGAATATGTGGCCCTTTCATACAAATTTTTTGTGATAACGCTGACACTTAATTGGATTTCTGTGCAATATTGGAAGGCAAATATGTATGTAAAAAATGTAATCCAAAAGATGTCTTCATGCAGAAGGTAGTTCCATCAGTTTTAACGTAATCTAGGATTGCAGTTACTATGATTCAATAATTTAGTCTCTACTCATTTTACTCATTGTAGTGATATTTTCTTAACATTTCTCAATTAGTATAAAAGACACTCAGTAGGGAAATTCATTCCACACAGGTAGAAAAATTTTCATACAGCAGAGTGATTATTTTTATTATGTTTTCACTTCCAAGGTGCAATTATGCTTTGTATTATTTTCCATGTACAACTAATTTCAAAACCAAGTACTTACAATTTTTCCATAAACCAGTGTTACAGTTACCTCCATCAAAAAAATCAGACATAAACAAAGCTAAGGAAAACTGGATGGAGTATGGAAGGGGATATGAGAGGTAAAAAAAGATGCAAGGCAACAAAATTGGAGCATGAGCCATTTCTGCCATTTTAACTTGCAGTGAAGATTTGCTAAGATAATTAAATGCCCTGCCTGATATCACTTCCATCTTGAATTACACAAATAAAATCAATTCTTCAATTGAAAATTAAGGGAAATAAAGAATAACATAAGAAAAGTCATCTGACTTTTCACTGATAACATCCTAAAAAGCACTTATATTTTCTTATTTCTTTTCAGTATCTATTCTTTCTCGCACAAACATAATTGTTTATTGTCACAGTACTGTTTTTTTAGTGACAGAGCTAAGGACCAGCATGGCCAGCTGCTGTTAGAGGGAAAAAGTGTCAATTTTTAATTTAAAATCAAAGGAACTTGCAAAACAGTTAACATATAATAAAAATTAATGTCAGAAAGACCTGCTCCACTAACCTTGCAGAGTCTCTTTAATTACACTGAAAATTTTCATATGCTCCATTCACAGGACAGGGAATTTGGGTATAAGTTCTCCTGACCTATGTTTGCACTTGGTTTGCTTATCAGAAAGGAGTCAAGGAGGTGAGAATCATAATAAGGAAGCATTGTCAGGATATGAATTACTAAATAAAACACAAGATGTTCATCTTCTCAAAAGGGATTGAGAATTTTCTGAGTTATCCAAGAAATTAGGTAATAGAAATAGAAATCATATCAGTACTTGTAAGACACCCCAGAGAATTCAGATAGTCCAGTGGTTGAAAACAAGATTTAGCAACAAAAAGAATATGAAGGGAGAGGTTCATGTTTGTACTAGTTTCTCTTGTTTATCTATCACCCAAAGATTCTTTACCTCTTAGAAGGAATAAAAATAGAGCTGATAAAACACAACATAACTTGAATAATTATGCATCATAGTTGTGACCTAGCAGGAAAAGAAAAGAATGTTGTAGGTGTTTTTGAGTCTCCTGGGAGTACTCATGGTGTCAAATCAATAAATCACTTAGTAATCCAGCACTATTTTATACCTACATGGAACTAATATTTACACAAATTAGATTTGAATGTGAAGATTCCACATTCCTTCATACCACCTTGGCAGTGTAAAAGGGTTTAAGGCTGGTTTAACTGTGCTGTACCTCCATGCCAAAACCCCTAAGTAATGCCAGTGGTAGGTGAAGTATCTTCAGTGCAAGTGTCAGACCTTTCACTGGGAAGCTGCACCCTCTGTCCCATTCCCTGAGGAGTTAAACGTCTCCTCAGAGCAGCAGGAATTGAACATACCCAATATTTTACAGGATCAGACTTTACCTTGGGTGAATTCTAGCAGGCTTATATCAGTTTTGCAGACAATTCAATAATGCAGGATTCAGTGATGCCCAAAGATAATCAGGTATGTGAAAATTAAAATACTCAGAGCTAACTTCCGATTCTATCCCTTGGGGATGGTGTGTAATATATGTTAAATCCAATCAGTGCCTTTTAGCTTTCTTCCCTGTCACAGGGTTTCAGTTTACTAATTATAAATGTTCAGCTGCAATTCCTTTACATCATTTTCTCACAGGGTAGAATTCAGCACCCTCTGGGATTTGAAAAAGGTTACACCACCATTTGTCAAGGTTACAGCAAGTAAGGTTTTTCATTAATTTTAGATTGGCAAAGAATAAGAAATACTGTAATTGCTGCATTTAAACCATTCATTGCACTGATTCTCTTTCTACTTCACAGCCAGTCAATTAGGGACTTTATTTAAAATGTATGAATTGCACAACTGTCATTAAAGCTATGACTCTGAAGAGCTTATTTGCCTTCTTTGAGGGAAGTGTTACAGAAGTGCAATCATTTTTCAGGACAATGACTCAATCATTCAACATTTGGTAAATAAGAATGGCTCTCAATAGATTTGACCACAGGTGGAGCCTCCATTAAAGTGAGTGCTTTGAAGGTCCATTTCTGCAAGGCACTGGCTGGCCATCGTGCCAACACTAACCATCTGCCTCCTCAGTTTGGCCTGGAAAATTCCCCAGAATGTTATACTTTTGTGTAAGAAAAAACACCAAATCCACAATCAAATGCTCTTCATTTGTGAATACTGCACAGAATCTTCTCCAAGGCATGTTTCTGGGTAGTGCAGCAAAACAGACTCACTTTCAACCAAGCCAGAGCCAGACCAGTGAGGAGACCACTGGGCTTTCCCAAAGGTGGTTTCAGCAGTCTCTAGCATCGTGTATGCTTTCTTGAATAAATGTCCTTCTCGCAACAAACAGCTACACTTCACATGGTCTATCTCCTGGACATTTATTGAAAATTGGTTTAGGCATTGTTTTAGATGAATTTATTTCATTCCTTGCCTTTTTGTGAGCCTTGTCTCAAAAACTGCAAAGTGTTAGAGTCTGGGTGGCCTGACACTGCATCCTGTAGCATTTTTTCATGGTTTTTCTTAAGCAGCAAGAGTGCAAGTTTATCTTCCTGAGGACTGTGGGACTTTGCACTGGAGACAAAATTTTCTGCCCTGATTTTGCCAAGAGAGATTTGTTTTTTCATGTGATAATATGCTGGTCCTCAAGCTTTCCTTGCGATACACAAAATTATCCATCATTTTATTTCCTCATCAAAATTAATTTTGTTTATGGCTTTGTTTTCTTTTTGAGAACAAAAAAAATCCTTGTCCTACTTGTACTGTTAGCCATATATTAATCACACCACATGCACACCTTTTGCTCTCATAACATAGTAAATGTGGTTTTCCTGATTCCCAAAACCTGGTGTGTAAATGAGAAGCTTTCTTACCACCTCATCTCTCTCCTCTTCTCTAGTCATTAGGACTACAAGATGAGATATTCAAAATACAAATTACAGCATGGGAAAGATTAGCTATTTCTTTCTCTCTCCACCTGTTTCAGATTAATGTTATCTTCCAGTGTAAACATGTAGAAAATACAGATATTCAAAATCTTCTGTGAACAAAAGAAATTGTCACAAATGTGTCAATTGAAAAACTTTTATTGTAATTCACTATTGTGCCTCTTCAGTTATTGGATATAGAATAAGGTTCATTTCCGGGACATTCTGGCCTTTTTGGATTAGCATCTGGTACTGCATACAAAGGAGCTCTGTTAATGAGATTTCTGATTTTCCAGGTCTATGCTCATCAGTCCATATCCAAACTCCACATTGAGTAAAAGTTCAGATGCACCAGGAGTTACCATTCTCTGCATCACCCCTGGTGTCACTTCTCAGGGATTTAAACTGGATGGTCAGAGGGCAAAGGGACCTGTGCAAGCTTCAGACTGGTCCCTGACCAGAATGAGCAGGTACAAGGATTGCAGCAGTGTGCTAGTATCTCCCTCCAGTCAGCTTCAGCACAGGTCAGACTATCCAGTAGCAGCCAGCAACAGACTGGCATGAACAGAGGGGAAGTTGTGCCCAAACAACCTGATAAACTTTTGTCATTAAATGGGTGGCTTGGTACACGAGGAGAGAGCAGTGGACATTGTCTGTCAGGACTTCAGATTTTACTGAAGACAAGTAAAGACTATAGTCCAGATGATGAACACTGCCTACTGTAAGATCCTGATAGAGAAGCTGATAAAGAGGTTGGTGACCTGTGGCACAAAGTCTGGTTGGAGGTCAGTAACTAGCAGTGCACCCCAGGGGTCTTATTGGGTCCAGTCCCGTTTCACATCTTCAAGATGACAGGACTAGATGACCTTCAAAGGTCCTTTCCAATTTTAACCATTCTGTGAGCAGCATGGGATCCAAGTGGGATCCAGGATCCAGAAGGAAGGGGAATCCTACTGTGCTTTAAAGGACATGGGACTAAATTACCAATGTAGAACTTTAATGTAAGTAGAAATCCATTAAACTCTTCATTCACTGCTGTGTGGTCTGTCAAGAACTGCATTTGCTCTTCAGAAGGCATGCTGAAGAAAAGTTTAAAATCTCTTAGATTAAAAATCAAAATTCAGAATCATTAAATGCAAAAAATTGCCTGAATTTTTTTCATGCAATGGCTTTAAGCTGTGATAGAAGGACATTCTCAAGGTTTTGAACATTTGACCTAGCAAGACTGATATAGGAAGTCTTTTTCTGACAAGCTTCAGCACACCTGACAAAATCACCGCTCATTGTCCCCTGTCTGCACTATTATACAATTAAACTGATAACCATTATTATAATTGTCGGATATTGTGAAACAAATGATCCCTAAATCACTTCATGGAATGCATAGCATGAAAATTAAGACAATTTTAATAACTCTTGCCTGACAGAGCCTTGGTGACTAAAACTTTGCTAAAAGAAGGTGAAAGTACAGGATAGTTGTCCTAGGTGTGACCTTGGGGAAGACTGTCCTACTGCCTCCATCCAAGATCCTGACAGCCCCATCATAAGCAAGAGAAGATTGAATCACAGAGGCAGCAGTACTGAGAGAAGATGTGATACCTCCCAGGAGGGAGACTGAGGAGGCAAGAGAAGCCGAAGGTGGTCATGGATGGAAAGCTCACCTCTGTCCTGAGGCAGAGTGGTTTCATGCCCCCAGTTCTTAAGATAGCAGAAAGGAAAATGAGTGTTTGCAAGGAAGGGAAATTTTACCCATTGCCCAAGATAAGGCTAATTGTGAATGCTGCCGACCATAGGGACCGGGCTGCCAGGGACATCTCTTCAAAATTAAGGGCAAAGAAATGCGTCTCAGAGACTATTACCCTCCTCAGCACAGGAATTCCTATTTTTGACGACTGCTTTTTGACCATGAAATCTCACCCATGCTGCTCAAATCACAACCCATTTTGAGTAGCTTTTAGAGACACCACTTGTCTCATTTTGCTTTTCCTAAACATAGTCACTCACTTGATTAGGCTATTCTTGCAAGAGCAACAGTGACAAAGTAAAACATATGTACATGCAACTTCTCTTCCAGGATGTGACTGACATCAGCAAAGCCAGGGTCAGATTGAAGGGGATTGCTAATAACACACTGGGTGCAGCCTCTCTGTGGAACATTGTTTAAATTAAACTAACTAAAATAACTTCCCCCTTTCTCAAACAGGAATCAACTGGATTTACAAATAGTATTTTAGGCATGAAAAGTAAGCTAGAAAAATGGGCAACCTTAATAGTTAATCTTAAAGGTAGAATAGAATAGAATAGAATAGAATAGAATAGAATAGAATAGAATAATTTCACTTGGAAGAGACCGACAGAGATTTTCTAGGCCACTTCAAGGCTGACAAGAACTTAAAGTGCATTGTCCAAATGCCTCTTAAACCTTGAGACTCTAGGGGCATCCATCACCTTTCCAGGACTCTTCCAGCATTTGTCCATCTTCTCAGTAAAGAAATACTTCCTAATGTCCAGGTAGTACCTACTCTGGTGCAGGTTTAAACCACTCCCACATGTTCTGCCACCGAGTCCCAGGAGGAGAGCTCAGCACTTCCCTCTCCCCTTCCCCTCCTCAGGAAGCTGAACAACGAGGTCACCCCTCAGCCTTCTTTTCTCCAAATTAGACAAGGTCAAAGTCACAGAACATTCCTTCCAGCCAATTCCACTGGCTTTGTTGCACTCCTCTGGCTGCATTCAAAGGCCTTCTTCAACTGCAGGGCCCAGAGCTGCACACAGTACTTGAGGTGACACCACACCAACACTGAACAGAGTGGGACAATCCCCTCTTTTGCCGGGCTGGTGATGCACCCCAGGACAGGATTTGGCATCTCAGCTGCCAGGGCTTGTTTCTGACTCACACTGAGCTGCTGCCCACCAGCACCCCCAGACCCTTCTGTGTAGGGCTGCTCTCCAGCCACTCCTCTCGCAGTTTGTGCTTGTGCCTGGTGTTACTCTGCCCTAGGAGCAGAATCCAGCACTTGGACTTGCTAAATTTCATTGCCCAAGGCAGAGCTGTAAGAATTGCACAGTAATGCCCTGTGATCACAGACAAATATGGATGCCTCAGCCCTGCAATCCCAAAGGCCTCCTTGGGACTGCCACTACCAGCAGCACAGCAAGGATCTTTTCTCCTTGTTTTGGTTCTATGAGACTTTTTCTGGTACATCCTGCTCTGCCTGCTGCTGGGTTGACTGTTCCTATGAGTTCAGTGCTTGGCAAGCATGCTTATGTTGCTGAGGGCTTGTTCAGGCCTTGCATAAGGAACACTCTGAAACAACTTCCCCTTTTTTCAAGATGACAGATGACTCTTGTTTTTTGTTGCAGGCTGTATTTTTCGGACCCAAGTGCTGGTGGCTGTGATCACCTATGGCAGATTCATTTTAGCAAAGGTAGCTGATGAGAATTTCCTTGTACTATTGCAATGAGAAGCTTCTCTACACTTCTTTTATGCTTCCTTTAACAGAAATGTCTCTCAGGTAACAAAGCTGAACACGCTTTATGTCTAGCAGGATTCCCTTTCATTTGTTCCCCATTCTCTTACAATTTTTTTGTGGGCTGCCCAGCCACCCATGAACAGAGTGGAAATGTTTCACTCTTGCTTTAAGCCTAGGCAAATACAGTTAACATAAAGATCTGAAAAGCAGTAACAAAAATGAGCAGCCCTGTAAGGAGTTAAGACTTAAGCCAATTCTAAATAATACCATTTTCTTAAGACTTCTGAATGACACATGTTCCCCCTATTTTTCAGCTAACAGAGACACCGTGGGTCAATGCTGTGAGCCAAATAGTACTGCTTTAGCTGGCCAAAGGTATCTATTCATTGCACCTGCAAAAGAAATGAGCACAAAGAAGCAACTGTTTTGCCCTTTGGTCAAATAAAAGTACCCAATATAAGCTTTTAGTTTCTACCATCTACATTTTAAAACTAAAGTTGACAAAGGAAAGAGAATAAAATGTGGAATCTTAGTGAGGTGTATTTCAGCTCTAAGCTGCTTTGTTGTCAATGATGAGTAACCATTCACACTGCTTGAGTAAATGGCATTGTTTACGTCAGAATCAGGCCTCAGTTATTTCTATACACTCCCAGTAATATCTCTTTGAAGTTCAGATAAGTACAGTGAACTGAATAATATTCTGTTCAACTTCTATAAGAATGCATTATACTACTTCTGCTTGCTATCAAGACCTGAAGGAAACAAGTATTTGACTTTAGAGGCTGTTGTTACAAAAAATTGCATAATGAATTTCTGAGTCTGGAACACTTTATCTCCTCTACCATTTATTTTAAAGTTTTTGCCAAATATGGATGGCTCTGGGTGTAGCTAACAAGTTCTTATGCTACCAAAAAGTATTAGGGATTATTGCCCTGCATTATAAAATACTTCTATGGAAGTTTTCTAACCATCCCTATGAGGAAGTATTAAGTGAGAAAAAAAATATCTAATTAGTTAAGAGTATTTTAGTTTTGAGAGGTGCCTATGATGACTTTCTCTTTGGCAATGGTTACATTTTTGTAGAATTAAAAATATATATTTAATCATTATATCTATTATACATTATATATATACAACAAAAATACCTTTAATTTTGGAAGATATCTTCACTTCTCATGCTCAATACACCAAAAATATACCTCTGAGTTTGCTTGCACACACTGTTTATTGCTCAGGTAGAGAAGGGAGAGAAAATAGTATGGATGACAGTGTTCTTTAAATCCATATGCATTACTCTGACCTACTGCTAGGTTTTTAGTACCACTACAGATTTTGAAATAACCTATTTTTCCTTATCAACATAAGGCATTTCATTCATTCCACTACAACACTGAGATACTCAGGTAAGTATTCTTAAAAACTCCCAAGGTGGGTTCTTTTACATGATGTTGCAAATTTTTAGGATGTAAACATTTGGCTACCACTTCCCCATAGGCTCATTTTGAAAGATTTTTCATGTGGGAAGCTTAAAAGATGTTTTATGGTTGCTGGGATTCTGTGCAACCTTAAGACCAAGATTTATAAATGTATGTGATACGGAAAGGTGTTTATGATGTCAACACATCGAAACACTCATAAAAATGCCTTCTGCTTTTATTTTTTCTGTGAGGAAAAAAAGCAAAAAATTGCACTTAGAGTACCTCTTTCCTTCCTTAGTAAGGGAACAAATAAAGAAAATACTCAAATGCTTCAGTCTGAGCAGGAAGAGCAAATAATCATAAAAATGCAGATCATACTTATCTCACCAATGACAGTACCGTTTCTTCTAACCTGTATGTAATTTATGATCATTGCTGCTGGTGCCCAGGAGCAGTATGCTATTTTAAAAGATAGTGTGTGATTCCATGACAACTGGCAGGTGCCTTGTAAAGCTTTTCTTGGTTCAAAATGTGCAGGTGAGTTATTGTACTTTAAAATAGGAGAAACAGAGCTATGGTGGTTTTTACTCAGTGCATGAGTAACCCGCAAATTAAAGTCAAATATTATTTTTATACCTGCCTATAGGATTCACAAAGACCAATTGCAACAGCTGCAATGGAAAGTCAAATAAAATACACTGTCCCACATGCTGCTGCATAAATATAACAAGCTCAAATTTTTAGCCAAACTGCTTTCTTCTTTTAGATGTTGCTGACTACAGCAGAATCATGAGTCTGTGTACTGTCCTTTTCCCTTTGCTAACAAGTCAGGGAAACTTTTTCTGAAAAGTAAAAGAAAGCTAACTTGCAGGCACTTTTCTCTCCTTTTCCATTTACCTAGTTCACTTGTTTTAAATGGTCTCATTTGATAAATAGTGAAAAATCACTTGGTGTAATTAGAGGTTTGAATGCATGTGGTATCTAATTTTCCAATCAGCAGGAAGAACTCAGACCCTGTCTTGTGTTTGTCTGACTTCTGGGATCACTGGTAAAAATTGATGTCCCTGTTGCCTTTACCCTCTCAGGAACACAAAAAACAGTGACAATATCTTAAATTAGCATCTATTTCAGGTTCTGAAGCACAGCATCTGTTTCCGCTTGAACAGCTGAAAATGTAGCCCACACCAAGACTGGATTCTACATATGCAGAAAGCCTAATTTCTATTGATCTCAAAAAAAAGTTGTGATCTTTTGCAACCTGAAGTATCAGATGTGAATATAGCACCATCGTTCTTGGCTGTAAGAATTTAAAGCTTGATCTACTGTTCCCTAAAGCCTGTGGAAAGACTCCTCTATTTTTTTGGCTTGCTTAGGATCACACCAGGAGCTCATAGTCCAATTCTGCAAGCCAAAACAAAGTATAGCACTCTAGTGGGTCCTTTTGCTCTCTGTGAAAGTTGGTCAATCTTGGAAAGTAAGAGAGAAATGACAAATTGGCCACATGATAAAAATGAAAAAAAAAAAAAAAAGAAACAGCTTCTTTTAATCGCTCAGTTTAAATTTTGCAGCACAAAAGAAAGTTTATTTTTATCACTGAAATGTTGATGTATTTTTATAAAGACTTCACCTGTCTGAAGCTGAACAATCACCATGATTTTAAGCCAGCAGTTCAAAAGTTTCTCAGAAAAAATCAGAAGGATGGAAGAGCTTGATCTGTTCAGTATATTGATAAGGGCTGTCATAAATGGGAGAGCAGTTTCTTAGCTCCTGCTCATGCCTGATAAGAATAATCTCATCACCTGCTAGCAACAACCCGAGTTTTCATAAGCTGTATTAGCACTGATTCTGTGTTTGTTCACGGTGTGACTCCACAAGGATGCCACTACCTCTGAAAATACGGGTTGACATTGGGAACATTTCTGTAATTTTGTTTCAGATCTTTCTGTTAGTGTCTTGCCTACATCCTGCTGAGAAAGGTTCAGTCACCTGGCATGAAATAGCTGAAGTCATTACTGGATACCAGTGTCTCTGTGCAGGAGACCAGACAGGTTAGTCATGGGCCTCAGAGACCCCTCTGCTTTGAATGAGAAATCCGTAACACTCCCCTCTTACATGAGTAGAGAAAGCCATCAGAGGTCAGGGCTCCAGCTCGTCTGCCATGAGACATGCAGGGATGTTTTGTCTCCTTGTAACAGCAAGAAGCCTTAGGCTTAACTCAGATTGAGAAGGGAGGGCCTCAGCTTCCGTACCACTTCGTAAGCACTGTGGTTCTTTCCTTGTTCTTTAGGGAAAACTCACGTGATCCTATTCTACCTCTGCTTGTCTGCCTTGCCTCCCAAATAACTTATCTCCCCCAAAACCAGTGGCCAGTGGCACCCAAACTGGTGGAAGTTTCCTGGTTCCTAATGCAATCTGCTTCTTACTAGTGCCATGCGAAAAAAAGGCACCCGAGGCAGCCTGTTAAGGACCTGCACTGATGAAATCGGAGGTTTAACCTTGATTAGACATCAGAGGATCCACGTGGAGAGAGCCATTATTAACATTGTCAAGAAGTGAAATGCTTCATTCATAGATCTTGCCTGCTTAGACATCAAAGTCAACCAACCTCAAAAGAAATCTGTGGGGAACCAGGCATCCTTAGTTCTCATATTGATCATACTACTTGTTCTGAAAGTTTCATCCAAGCTCTGGCAGTGCTTGACCTTGCAGAGGGAACATGATGTACAAACAATGCAAAAGCCTGTGCTTGCTTTCTTGTTCTTAACACCAGGTGGATAATTGATATCAGATAATATGTTTGTTAAATCATCTTTTTTTCTGCAATAACTTCCCTAAAAAATTACATTGTAGAAAATTATACTAAGTTTTTTAATATAAGTCGCAAAATCTTGGATTAATCATTTCTGTGTCTTGCAAAACATTCAGTGTCTGCTGTTCATATATCAGAATAAAAGCTTTTTAGCTGGGCACAAGGCATAATTTTGTCCATTATAGAAAACAAATACAATGTGAGCATGGATCCAACCAAAATAAGTTTTTGAATTCAAATGAATCTTCCAGGCAATTTCTAGGCAATATGTGCCCAGACGTTATCACAGCCTAAAAAAAGAGAGTGCCTAGATGATACCACCTTTCTCTTCAAAGTACAATCTGTCTCAGAAGCTGACTGTTACATAAAGCATTTATTTTGTTTGTGGAATTCCTATGGCTACCACTGGGAATTCTTGCAAAGGGAGGGAGAACAAATTGTGTAATGGAATTATCCATTGTGATTCTTTAACTATATCAAATAATTTAAAAATTATATTATACTTTCCTAAAGGTTGAGATAGGGTTTTCCATCAACTGTTTTTAGGAAGAGGAAGTATTTTCAAAGAACAAACCCTAGGTGGACAAAGGAAAAAAAGCAGTTCAGGGAAATATTGTGTGAAATGTGCACTTCTATTTTTTAAAATTCTACCCGAAGTTTTGGTCCTAAATGCAAAGTTGAGAACTACTGATGGCACGTGAAAAATAAATATAAAATATATTGAAAGTATTTTTTTGCATTCAGAAGTTTTTCTATACATGCTAAATTTTATAAATGATCCAGAGGGAATCTTTATGTTGTTTTAAAACACTGACTTTGACCCAGGGGATATTCCATACCACACACAGTCATGCTCAGTGTATAAAGCTGGGAGAAGAAGAAGGAAGGAGGGACCTTTGGAATAGTGGGTGTTTGTCTCCCCGAGTCACTGTTAGACATGGCAGAACCCTGCTGTCCTGGGGATGGCTGAACACCTGCCTGGCCATGGGAAGGGGGAAACTAATTCCTTGTTTTGCTTTGCTTGTGTGTATGGCTTTTGTTTTCCCTATTAAACTGCCTTTATCTCAACCCCTGAGTGTTCTCCCTTGTACCCTTCCAGTTCTCTCGCCCCTCCCTCCAGGGCTGGGTAAGCAAATGGCTGTGTGGGCCTTGATTGCCAGCTGGGGTTAAACCTCAACACCCCTTCTTTTCAGTCTAATCTGGAGCGCTTGAAGAAAAGATCAGGAGTTGTATGATGAAAGACGAACTAGTCACGGGACTTTCTTCAGCAAATGCATGTAATTTTCTAAAAATTACGTAAGTGGGAAGTGAAGAACCAAGGTGAGCCCTCCCAGCTCCCTCAGGCAGGGTGAAAAGGGCCGCTGCAGCTTTCTCCAATCCCATGGGGCGCCCGCGCCCACAGGGAGACAATGGTGACCCCAGCCCCAAGGAGCTGGAGCCACAGTAGAGCGTGGTGGGACACCCAAGTACAGAAGGCTTCTCCACCTGAGGACAGAGCTGCTCCAGCCAGGAGTATTTTGACCAGCAGATTTGTGTTTAGATGCTGGTCAGGCAGTGACTCATTATTTTCAGAGGACACTGACCTTTCTCGCAAAGAGCACTGGGCAAGTGCCTCCTGCTACAGAACAGGAACAGCACATTGTGCATTTGGCTTAAAGTCACAAAAGATAGAGGTGGAAAATTTATAGAAGCATAGGGCTGTGACCTTATACATTTGTGCTTTTATGAGGCACCTAACTTGGTATTTACAAGATAGTAATTATATTATTTT
>VZRS01004393.1:456784-501408 GCA_013398055.1 Ifrita kowaldi | reverse complement strand
CTACTGATGGCACGTGAAAAATAAATATAAAATATATTGAAAGTATTTTTTTGCATTCAGAAGTTTTTCTATACATGCTAAATTTTATAAATGATCCAGAGGGAATCTTTATGTTGTTTTAAAACACTGACTTTGACCCAGGGGATATTCCATACCACACACAGTCATGCTCAGTGTATAAAGCTGGGAGAAGAAGAAGGAAGGAGGGACCTTTGGAATAGTGGGTGTTTGTCTCCCCGAGTCACTGTTAGACATGGCAGAACCCTGCTGTCCTGGGGATGGCTGAACACCTGCCTGGCCATGGGAAGGGGGAAACTAATTCCTTGTTTTGCTTTGCTTGTGTGTATGGCTTTTGTTTTCCCTATTAAACTGCCTTTATCTCAACCCCTGAGTGTTCTCATGAAAGACGAACTAGTCACGGGACTTTCTTCAGCAAATGCATGTAATTTTAATGAATCTTCCAGGCAATTGATGAAAGACGAACTAGTCACGGGACTTTCTTCAGCAAATGCATGTAATTTTAATGAATCTTCCAGGCAATTGATGAAAGACGAACTAGTCACGGGACTTTCTTCAGCAAATGCATGTAATTTTAATGAATCTTCCAGGCAATTGATGAAAGACGAACTAGTCACGGGACTTTCTTCAGCAAATGCATGTAATTTTAATGAATCTTCCAGGCAATTGATGAAAGACGAACTAGTCACGGGACTTTCTTCAGCAAATGCATGTAATTTTAATGAATCTTCCAGGCAATTGATGAAAGACGAACTAGTCACGGGACTTTCTTCAGCAAATGCATGTAATTTTAATGAATCTTCCAGGCAATTGATGAAAGACGAACTAGTCACGGGACTTTCTTCAGCAAATGCATGTAATTTTAATGAATCTTCCAGGCAATTGATGAAAGACGAACTAGTCACGGGACTTTCTTCAGCAAATGCATGTAATTTTAATGAATCTTCCAGGCAATTGATGAAAGACGAACTAGTCACGGGACTTTCTTCAGCAAATGCATGTAATTTTAATGAATCTTCCAGGCAATTGATGAAAGACGAACTAGTCACGGGACTTTCTTCAGCAAATGCATGTAATTTTAATGAATCTTCCAGGCAATTGATGAAAGACGAACTAGTCACGGGACTTTCTTCAGCAAATGCATGTAATTTTAATGAATCTTCCAGGCAATTGATGAAAGACGAACTAGTCACGGGACTTTCTTCAGCAAATGCATGTAATTTTAATGAATCTTCCAGGCAATTGATGAAAGACGAACTAGTCACGGGACTTTCTTCAGCAAATGCATGTAATTTTAATGAATCTTCCAGGCAATTGATGAAAGACGAACTAGTCACGGGACTTTCTTCAGCAAATGCATGTAATTTTAATGAATCTTCCAGGCAATTGATGAAAGACGAACTAGTCACGGGACTTTCTTCAGCAAATGCATGTAATTTTAATGAATCTTCCAGGCAATTGATGAAAGACGAACTAGTCACGGGACTTTCTTCAGCAAATGCATGTAATTTTAATGAATCTTCCAGGCAATTGATGAAAGACGAACTAGTCACGGGACTTTCTTCAGCAAATGCATGTAATTTTAATGAATCTTCCAGGCAATTGATGAAAGACGAACTAGTCACGGGACTTTCTTCAGCAAATGCATGTAATTTTAATGAATCTTCCAGGCAATTGATGAAAGACGAACTAGTCACGGGACTTTCTTCAGCAAATGCATGTAATTTTAATGAATCTTCCAGGCAATTGATGAAAGACGAACTAGTCACGGGACTTTCTTCAGCAAATGCATGTAATTTTAATGAATCTTCCAGGCAATTGATGAAAGACGAACTAGTCACGGGACTTTCTTCAGCAAATGCATGTAATTTTAATGAATCTTCCAGGCAATTGATGAAAGACGAACTAGTCACGGGACTTTCTTCAGCAAATGCATGTAATTTTAATGAATCTTCCAGGCAGGGATATTCCATACCACACACAGGCATGCTCAGTGTATAAAGCTGGGAGAAGAAGAAGGAAGGAGGGACCTTTGGAATAGTGGGTGTTTGTCGCCCCGAGTCACTGTTAGACATGGCAGAACCCTGCTGTCCTGGGGATGGCTGAACACCTGCCTGGCCATGGGAAGGGGGANTCAGTCACCTGGCATGAAATAGCTGAAGTCATTACTGGATACCAGTGTCTCTGTGCAGGAGACCAGACAGGTTAGTCATGGGCCTCAGAGACCCCTCTGCTTTGAATGAGAAATCCGTAACACTCCCCTCTTACATGAGTAGAGAAAGCCATCAGAGGTCAGGGCTCCAGCTCGTCTGCCATGAGACATGCAGGGATGTTTTGTCTCCTTGTAACAGCAAGAAGCCTTAGGCTTAACTCAGATTGAGAAGGGAGGGCCTCAGCTTCCGTACCACTTCGTAAGCACTGTGGTTCTTTCCTTGTTCTTTAGGGAAAACTCACGTGATCCTATTCTACCTCTGCTTGTCTGCCTTGCCTCCCAAATAACTTATCTCCCCCAAAACCAGTGGCCAGTGGCACCCAAACTGGTGGAAGTTTCCTGGTTCCTAATGCAATCTGCTTCTTACTAGTGCCATGCGAAAAAAAGGCACCCGAGGCAGCCTGTTAAGGACCTGCACTGATGAAATCGGAGGTTTAACCTTGATTAGACATCAGAGGATCCACGTGGAGAGAGCCATTATTAACATTGTCAAGAAGTGAAATGCTTCATTCATAGATCTTGCCTGCTTAGACATCAAAGTCAACCAACCTCAAAAGAAATCTGTGGGGAACCAGGCATCCTTAGTTCTCATATTGATCATACTACTTGTTCTGAAAGTTTCATCCAAGCTCTGGCAGTGCTTGACCTTGCAGAGGGAACATGATGTACAAACAATGCAAAAGCCTGTGCTTGCTTTCTTGTTCTTAACACCAGGTGGATAATTGATATCAGATAATATGTTTGTTAAATCATCTTTTTTTCTGCAATAACTTCCCTAAAAAATTACATTGTAGAAAATTATACTAAGTTTTTTAATATAAGTCGCAAAATCTTGGATTAATCATTTCTGTGTCTTGCAAAACATTCAGTGTCTGCTGTTCATATATCAGAATAAAAGCTTTTTAGCTGGGCACAAGGCATAATTTTGTCCATTATAGAAAACAAATACAATGTGAGCATGGATCCAACCAAAATAAGTTTTTGAATTCAAATGAATCTTCCAGGCAATTTCTAGGCAATATGTGCCCAGACGTTATCACAGCCTAAAAAAAGAGAGTGCCTAGATGATACCACCTTTCTCTTCAAAGTACAATCTGTCTCAGAAGCTGACTGTTACATAAAGCATTTATTTTGTTTGTGGAATTCCTATGGCTACCACTGGGAATTCTTGCAAAGGGAGGGAGAACAAATTGTGTAATGGAATTATCCATTGTGATTCTTTAACTATATCAAATAATTTAAAAATTATATTATACTTTCCTAAAGGTTGAGATAGGGTTTTCCATCAACTGTTTTTAGGAAGAGGAAGTATTTTCAAAGAACAAACCCTAGGTGGACAAAGGAAAAAAAGCAGTTCAGGGAAATATTGTGTGAAATGTGCACTTCTATTTTTTAAAATTCTACCCGAAGTTTTGGTCCTAAATGCAAAGTTGAGAACTACTGATGGCACGTGAAAAATAAATATAAAATATATTGAAAGTATTTTTTTGCATTCAGAAGTTTTTCTATACATGCTAAATTTTATAAATGATCCAGAGGGAATCTTTATGTTGTTTTAAAACACTGACTTTGACCCAGGGGATATTCCATACCACACACAGTCATGCTCAGTGTATAAAGCTGGGAGAAGAAGAAGGAAGGAGGGACCTTTGGAATAGTGGGTGTTTGTCTCCCCGAGTCACTGTTAGACATGGCAGAACCCTGCTGTCCTGGGGATGGCTGAACACCTGCCTGGCCATGGGAAGGGGGAAACTAATTCCTTGTTTTGCTTTGCTTGTGTGTATGGCTTTTGTTTTCCCTATTAAACTGCCTTTATCTCAACCCCTGAGTGTTCTCCCTTGTACCCTTCCAGTTCTCTCGCCCCTCCCTCCAGGGCTGGGTAAGCAAATGGCTGTGTGGGCCTTGATTGCCAGCTGGGGTTAAACCTCAACCCCCCTTANATGGCTGTGTGGGCCTTGATTGCCAGCTGGGGTTAAACCTCAACACCCCTTCTTTTCAGTCTAATCTGGAGCGCTTGAAGAAAAGATCAGGAGTTGTATGATGAAAGACGAACTAGTCACGGGACTTTCTTCAGCAAATGCATGTAATTTTCTAAAAATTACGTAAGTGGGAAGTGAAGAACCAAGGTGAGCCCTCCCAGCTCCCTCAGGCAGGTTGAAAAGGGCCGCTGCAGCTTTCTCCAATCCCATGGGGCGCCCGCGCCCACAGGGAGACAATGGTGACCCCAGCCCCAAGGAGCTGGAGCCACAGTAGAGCGTGGTGGGACACCCAAGTACAGAAGGCTTCTCCTNGGAGGTTTAACCTTGATTAGACATCAGAGGATCCACGTGGAGAGAGCCATTATTAACATTGTCAAGAAGTGAAATGCTTCATTCATAGATCTTGCCTGCTTAGACATCAAAGTCAACCAACCTCAAAAGAAATCTGTGGGGAACCAGGCATCCTTAGTTCTCATATTGATCATACTACTTGTTCTGAAAGTTTCATCCAAGCTCTGGCAGTGCTTGACCTTGCAGAGGGAACATGATGTACAAACAATGCAAAAGCCTGTGCTTGCTTTCTTGTTCTTAACACCAGGTGGATAATTGATATCAGATAATATGTTTGTTAAATCATCTTTTTTTCTGCAATAACTTCCCTAAAAAATTACATTGTAGAAAATTATACTAAGTTTTTTAATATAAGTCGCAAAATCTTGGATTAATCATTTCTGTGTCTTGCAAAACATTCAGTGTCTGCTGTTCATATATCAGAATAAAAGCTTTTTAGCTGGGCACAAGGCATAATTTTGTCCATTATAGAAAACAAATACAATGTGAGCATGGATCCAACCAAAATAAGTTTTTGAATTCAAATGAATCTTCCAGGCAATTTCTAGGCAATATGTGCCCAGACGTTATCACAGCCTAAAAAAAGAGAGTGCCTAGATGATACCACCTTTCTCTTCAAAGTACAATCTGTCTCAGAAGCTGACTGTTACATAAAGCATTTATTTTGTTTGTGGAATTCCTATGGCTACCACTGGGAATTCTTGCAAAGGGAGGGAGAACAAATTGTGTAATGGAATTATCCATTGTGATTCTTTAACTATATCAAATAATTTAAAAATTATATTATACTTTCCTAAAGGTTGAGATAGGGTTTTCCATCAACTGTTTTTAGGAAGAGGAAGTATTTTCAAAGAACAAACCCTAGGTGGACAAAGGAAAAAAAGCAGTTCAGGGAAATATTGTGTGAAATGTGCACTTCTATTTTTTAAAATTCTACCCGAAGTTTTGGTCCTAAATGCAAAGTTGAGAACTACTGATGGCACGTGAAAAATAAATATAAAATATATTGAAAGTATTTTTTTGCATTCAGAAGTTTTTCTATACATGCTAAATTTTATAAATGATCCAGAGGGAATCTTTATGTTGTTTTAAAACACTGACTTTGACCCAGGGGATATTCCATACCACACACAGTCATGCTCAGTGTATAAAGCTGGGAGAAGAAGAAGGAAGGAGGGACCTTTGGAATAGTGGGTGTTTGTCTCCCCGAGTCACTGTTAGACATGGCAGAACCCTGCTGTCCTGGGGATGGCTGAACACCTGCCTGGCCATGGGAAGGGGGAAACTAATTCCTTGTTTTGCTTTGCTTGTGTGTATGGCTTTTGTTTTCCCTATTAAACTGCCTTTATCTCAACCCCTGAGTGTTCTCCCTTGTACCCTTCCAGTTCTCTCGCCCCTCCCTCCAGGGCTGGGTAAGCAAATGGCTGTGTGGGCCTTGATTGCCAGCTGGGGTTAAACCTCAACACCCCTTCTTTTCAGTCTAATCTGGAGCGCTTGAAGAAAAGATCAGGAGTTGTATGATGAAAGACGAACTAGTCACGGGACTTTCTTCAGCAAATGCATGTAATTTTCTAAAAATTACGTAAGTGGGAAGTGAAGAACCAAGGTGAGCCCTCCCAGCTCCCTCAGGCAGGGTGAAAAGGGCCGCTGCAGCTTTCTCCAATCCCATGGGGCGCCCGCGCCCACAGGGAGACAATGGTGACCCCAGCCCCAAGGAGCTGGAGCCACAGTAGAGCGTGGTGGGACACCCAAGTACAGAAGGCTTCTCCACCT
Organism: Ifrita kowaldi; assembly: GCA_013398055.1. Lineage (NCBI taxonomy): Eukaryota > Metazoa > Chordata > Aves > Passeriformes > Cinclosomatidae > Ifrita > Ifrita kowaldi. Next base: position 495,075 of record VZRS01004393.1, on the reverse strand, counting down.
GAGGACAGAGCTGCTCCAGCCAGGAGTATTTTGACCAGCAGATTTGTGTTTAGATGCTGGTCAGGCAGTGACTCATTATTTTCAGAGGACACTGACCTTTCTCGCAAAGAGCACTGGGCAAGTGCCTCCTGCTACAGAACAGGAACAGCACATTGTGCATTTGGCTTAAAGTCACAAAAGATAGAGGTGGAAAATTTATAGAAGCATAGGGCTGTGACCTTATACATTTGTGCTTTTATGAGGCACCTAACTTGGTATTTACAAGATAGTAATTATATTATTTTAATGTCGATGGCAAATGTTTACAAGAATGTAGCTGTTTGATTAAATATAAAGTGAGAGATTAAATAGCCCATTTATTGTAACCCAAATGCCTAATTAAATAGCAAGAGAATATTCACTGGATATTATGGTTTAACAAATATGTGAGCATTATGTATTAATACTTTAAAATACACTATTGATGTTGCACCTCATTAGTTGAACAGTCCCTCTGTTAATATGGTATAACAAATATGTGAGCATTATATATTAATACTTTAAAGTACACTATTGACGTTGTACCTCATTAGTTAAACCATCCCTCTGTTAATAGCACATTAAAAGTACTTACACTGTCAACAGACCTGATTCCTAATTTATATTACCTCAATAGCAGTTTAGTCTGTTTACAGATCCCCAGACATTTACTCGAAAACCCAACAAAATATAACATTCAGTTCCCAGTTGTCTAACTTTGTGGAAATAAAATGCAAAATCATTCATTTTGTGGTCTTTTGAAGTTACAGTCCAAGATACAAAAGCTCACCTTGAAGTTATCTGAAAATTTCCAATGAGAATAAATATGGAATTCTAGAATCCAATTGAAGTCTAATCAAAACACTTCTTTGGGATACACATTTTTCTAAAACAAGTTCTGCTTTACTAGTAGAGGTGCTGTAGTTAATGATATTTCTTCATTAAAAGGTTTTTTAAAAGACTTTTTTCTTTGTTCCATATCATTATTGGAATGAAAAGCGGGAAATTCTTGTTGCTTTAATTTTTATTTGGCATGCCTTGGCATGAATTAGGCAATTACTACGTTAATATATTCAATAGATCATGCTATCATCTTTGGAATAAAGGAGAGCCACAGATACAATATGTCCCTACTTCCCTACATCATCATACTTTCAAGCAATAATTGATGTCTCAAAAAAAATGTTCTTTCTTAATACCGTGGCTAATAGGTGTTAATAAACCTTCAGAGTTTTTGGTTAAAGATGTCATGAAAAGAGAAGGTAGTAGTTACTTGTGTGAAATATGAGGCATTTGAGTATTTCAATTGTATCTTTTTCCTTCCCGTTAACAAGAGGTGTTTTTACGAGTTAGGATTTCCTTTTCTGCCCTGCAACAAATTTCCAAGATGATGATTCTTGCACAGATTATTTTCATATGAGGACACCATTTTGCTGAATATCGTTTTCAGTGGAAGTAGAAAAACAGAGAAGCTGTTTCTCAGACAGAGGTGGTTTCATACAGGTCTGTTTGTATGAGGCTTCTTGACCTTCTCTGATTGATGTTCTTTTGAAGTACTATGACACCAGGCCTTTACATCTTCTCATGTCCACCATATTTTACTCCTGATGTTCAGTTTACAGTCAGAACATTTACTCCTGAGAATCAGTTACTGATAATATGACAATGCTAAGTATTTATATCTGGCCAAGTGTTCAGCCCATGTGCTGAAAATGGTACCATAGTTCTTTTGCTTTGGTAAGTGTTCAATATTAAAATCCCTAAAGGTGTTGCTGAAAACATTGTCACTCTAAGGCATTTCTATCTTGTTTGCATTTGAACAAATCCTACATCTCTTGATCCTTTCAAGTCTAGTAAGTTCTAATACCACCAGGAAAAATGTCACTTCTGACTTCTTTTTCACATTCGCTTTCATTCTTAATACTACACTGAAGCAGTTTCCTCTAGTCCTGTCACTTGTGGTCTTAATTTCTTGGTATCAAGATTTCCTTCTGTTTTACCTTGTCTGCCTCAGCATCCAAGCAATATAAATATCGCTGACATTCCTGCTCATTTCAGTGCTTAAATTATCAATTTATTTGTGCCAGAGTTCACAGTCTTCTGAGCCTTGGATTATGATTTCTCAGAGCAGAGCTCCAGCAGCACACTGCAACCAGGAACAACCAGCCCAACCTTGGCTCCTCCCAGGGCTAGATTTATAGGGCTTGTACCCGCCCTGCAGCTACAGCTGTTTGTAGGAGGTTAATGAGCACTTCAGGGTTGAGGTGGCCTGAACTCCATTTGAGTAACAATTGAGTTCAGGTGTTAAGTCTGGTCCTGAGTGAGAGTTTGGCTAGTGCACACCATCAGGGTTTAAATATATATTACTACATTTAGTATTGCCTACAAGTCCATCTGCCACTAATGCTGTGCTTACCAAACACTTTATTTTACACAACGAAGTGTTGTTACCTCAACAGCAGGTAATTGGCCTGATATTCCTCTTTTATCTCCATTCTTTGTGGGAACCAATCATCCCGTTAATTGCAATTTCAGTCTTGTCATGAATTTTCACTCTTCTTTCCCTGGAGGATGTGCCTGTTGTACAGAGCAGTGCTGAGTTCTATCTTATTTTCCACCAGGAAAAAAAAACAAATGCAAAAGTAAACCCACAAAAAAACACCAACCCTGATAATTCAATCTGTTCATGAGCAAATATACCCTGTTTGCTAAGTGACTAAGTTAATGATATAGTAATTTTTGCATTGTTGAAAGTTTCCCAATAATAACTTATGACATGAATAACTCATCAACCCCTCCTAAGAAAGTCATGAGAAAGGAGTGGGGTTGATCAAGCCTCAGATTTTTCTTCACAATCATAAAGACCATGCAATAAACCATAATCTGTGGGTGGGGTGGGAGGTTCTCACACTAATTTCATAAGCTGATTTTCATGACAGATAACAGCACCTGGATCCCATACTTATCAGCTATCAGAAGAAACTACGGGGTGGCCATGTGTCTCCTCCACTTCGCAGAGGCAAGGTTTTTTTCTTTCTCTGCCCTCTCCTATAATCTTGAGTTTATACTTGAAATTTGGCCTTAATATCCATGTTCACCCAATGCCATACTAAAAATAAAGCTTAATTGGGATAATTCATTTACTCAGTGCCTGCTCATTTTTCTTGTCTAAGAAATAAACCAGCCACTTACCAAGTCCAAGACCATCCAGCTGCTCAAAATTACTTCTTATCAGAGGAGGGTCTCCACATTAAGCAGTACAGCCATATGTTCAATGAGCATTAGTCCTTATTTGCCTGGTCAAGTCCAACAGGGTAAGCTCCAGAGGAGTCGGCTGCCCTAGGCAAACTGCCCAGCCCAACCAGACTGTTGCTGAATGCCCAGGCAACCTTGCCAGCTTGTGGAAACAGTACCTGAGCAATTGTGTTGCCCCTGGAAACTGGCTGCCCCAAGCAGCCCTCTGTTCTCTCCCTGAGGAGCGTGCCTGTTCCCAGATCAAAGGTAATTCGGAAATATTGTGAACGTCTCTGGGTAAAAAAAAAAAAAAAAAGCATCTTCTCAGGGCTCATTAACTATTTTGCAAATGGGAAATAGAACAAAAAAAGACCAGCAAGCAACCACTGCGTGACTTGTTTGTCCCAATAAATGTTTCCAGATAAAATTATATACTACCAGTTTCTCAAAATGTCAGTGCAGACAGATGCGCATCAGCACTAATTATATGACAGGCTGTGGAAAGGAACAGTCCTACAAAACACATCATGCTGGGAAACCAAAGGACCACAAAGAACAGTAATTTTTATCTAACCACAGAAATTTATGTGGGCTAATGAGCCTTGTATCGAAAACCCAAAACAAATCAACAGCCACAACAACTGTGAGAATTAACTTTTATGTGAAGTTATAGAGAGACTTTCTGCACAGTCCACAATATTTTTAATTAGTTTTTGTTTTCCTTATGTTATATAAACTGGTTTCATCATCCTGATGTTGCCATTTAGATTACATTTCTTATTCATTTAAAGTACTTTCAGTGCTACAATTGTCAGTAGTTAGTGCTACTTACCAGACTTCTGTGTCCAACATAATTAGATGCTGTTGTCCTACAAATTATTTTTAGATATGTTTCAAGTTCTCCAATTATGCTCAGCTCACTGCATGGCAAAAAAACCTATTGCTTTAGTGTCTAGGGTACTGTCCATGGATAAAATCACCTACACTGAGGGTGTTTAACTGCAGGTTCAAGAAAGTGACTGCACAATAAACTGTCCTAAGCTGAAACAGAGAAAACAAACTTTTTAAAAAAAATTTGCTGCTATCGCTTAGCAAGATAAAGAATTCAAGCAAATGTGTGGTAACTATGTAACTGACTGGCTAAACAACTCTGGCCATTTTCTAATGGGTATCTTGTTCCAGATATCTTCAAGAGAAATGTCGGATGAGACCACTGCTCCATAAAACTCATGAAGTGGTGTCACCTCTCTCTGCCTCTCCTCTATTTGTACTGGAAAGGACCAATATCATTTTAATATCAAACTGCTGAAAACTTGGTTGTGTATTTCCCATCATTGGAAGAGTTCAAGGTGGGATTCATCTCATTTCTGTGTCTAAAGAGAAGCTGTCTGGAATTAATTATCTTTTTTATAGCCAGCCAAGAGAAAGAGGCACTTTCAGGGTAACCTTTCTCTGACCTATTTTAAAGGTCATTTTATGGAAGAAGTGTCCCATGCCTTAGAAGTGTCTATTTCCTGCTCAGATAAATCCTACCTTCTGCATCTAATCTAGTTCTTACTGCCATCAGTGACCTTGTTTTTCTAATGCTTCTAACATTTATCTCTGAAGTAACAAGACTAGAAGTCCTGGAAAAGATTGTTCAAATTTGTTCAAAGCAAACCTATGCAAAAGATCTTCAAAACTAGACCTGAGTCTATCAGGTTGAGCTTTCCATTCTGTGAGGTTTTGAAAATTTTATCTCTAACTAAATAGAACAAAAAGTTGAAATGTTGACATTTTACCTGACTCTATTATATTAAAAGAACAATAAAGCTCAGCCACAAAAAAGTTGGTCTTAATATAACTGAAAAATTCTTTTTCATTTTCCCTCTACTAAAAAAAACCCCTTCAAATCTTCAGGAAAGTATTACATAGAATTTGGAAATGTATTGAAATTTTTATTTTAAAAGTTGAAAGGGCATCTTTCAACCATGTCAGTGTGACATCAGAAGGCTTCAAAGCCCACTCCTCTCTCCTACTGAGTTTTGCTTTTGACAGATAATTATTTTCTGACCTCAGAGTTTCACCTGAAAATTCCTGAGGTATTGCAGGTAAAGCAAATTTAAATTACAAGAAAATCTTACCATAAATCAAAGTAGGTAAGGCTTACATTTCATGTTAGTACTAACATACCTGTATTTATTTTATGCTCACCTTCCCTTACTGTAATAAAACTGAGCAACTCAGGTTGGTTAGCAGTTATCACAGATGTTTCCAGATTGAGGTGTTATGAGCTTGGTTCAAAGCCAAAACTCACTTCAAAGGCATGCTGCAGTAAAGCCATCTGTCTTTCTAAGGCCAACACCTGTTCCAGGCAGCTTTCTAAACTTCTCAAGATTGCCTAAATAAACGTGTCCCTCAGAGGCACCCAATGGCACAGGAGCACTGTGCAGGACGGACACTGCCTGGTGGTGTCCTGGTGGCTGGACACCCACAGACATCACACATCTTGGAAGTGTCATGGCATGTCTGGGAAAAACGGACGTCGTAGATAACATGATTATGTTGCTGCAGTATTCAGCAGTTTTGGGACCTAATCTGGTTTTATTCTGCACTGTCTAAAATGCGTTTAGAAACATAAAATTAATTACTTCCCATTTCAGTTTGGCAAGAGTTAAATTTTTAATAATTTCAGCAGGACTAACCTTACCATCTGTATCTTCCTCAACTTTTATTCTGGAGAAATAGCTGGCCCTGTGCACAGATCCTGCTAAATCCAATTCATACTAGAGTACAAAGGATCGAACTGAGGGACTAGCAGGCCAAACTCTTCTGTTATTCTAGAACTTACAGCTCTTAAATTACAACGCAAAGTCTTCACTAACAGAAAATTATGTCATCTGCTTCCCACCATTTAGGTGGTTTTTTCACTGTGTTTAAATGCAAGAGTATGTCTTCAGTGGTTCAAAAAAACCCATGTGGCCAATTTTGGTAAATGCTTTTGTTCAACCTGTGTTGTAACTTTTCATTGTTGAATTAATTTCCTGATCCCATCAACCATGGAGTGGACTTGAGCTTCTGGAAATGTCTTTCTTGCAGTGCCACTATTTCAAACTAAAAATTCCTTCCTGAATCAAAGTATCTCTAGGGTGAAGTTTCTCATGTTTTTTCTTAGCTCAAATAACGGGTTTGGAAATATTAGTCAATTCCATTTGGCCTCTTGAGATAGAGAAGAAAAAAAAAAGTAAAAAAACCAAACCAAACCAAAACAAAAACCCCACACCTCTTTCATGTTTTAAGAACTTTCTTTCAGATTCTATACTTATACTTGGGTAATTGAAAGCTAGCATCTGCACATGCACAACTCTTTTTAACTATGGACTTAATCTTGTTACATTTGATTACAGTTCTTTATTAAAAGGAAGAATAAAAGTATAAGTGCCAAAATTCTAAAAGCTTTGGTGTACATATGCAACAACAGTCTGAAAAATAATATTTGTTAATTGGATCCAGGAGTTCTGTGTTCTTAATACTGCAGTAGAAGCAGCTATTGCCTTCTTGAATTCATACTGTCATTCAAGAGTAAACAACTCTGTTGTTTCTGCAGTCAGACAATGTTCACCTGAGAACTCCTTGCTGACATTTAGATCAAGGCAAAGCCATAATTGCTGGTAAAAGCTGAGAGCTGCCTGCAGCATGCTCTGTCATGATAAGCTGGTGGAGTTCCTCCCCCAGGCGAGGGATTTGGCAGCCCAGCACAGGGCTGAAAGCTGTGGGTGTGCTCAGGGTGACTGCTGTGGGCACCTCTGACTGCTCCATGTGCAATAGTCTTCTGGTCAGGGTCACTACAATGGGGCAAGACAAAGCCTTGTTTGGTCACTCATTTGCAGTTTCCTCAGATGTTTCTGTATTTCAAAGGGCAGAGAAACGACAGAAGAAATCCACACTCTTTTAAGATAATGTGTAACACCGTTGGGATGAGTCACACTAAGGAGATATCTCCTGCGAACAGGACTGAGACAACCAGCTTCTATTAAGCACCCAGTGTCTAGACAGAGAGAGATAGGCATGATGAATGTCATGTCACGTGTCGAACACTTGAATCAAAATTACAGTAAAGCTATGGAGAAACCTGCAGAAATTTTGATCTAATGGTGGCGTGGCAGTGCTGCAATAAGTGTGTTTGCTCTTCCCTAAAGCCTGCAGGTTTTGAGTGACTGTCAAACACCACCAATTGCATACTAACTGCGACTTCACACATCCTTACAGTTGTTTAAACAGATCTCTGTGTGTTAAAACAGAGAAAAGATAGGCTAAAAAGAAAGAACCAGCATGATCTCTGGTATAAGAGCAGAGAAAAAAGAGGGCAAAGTGCCCAGCACAACTTGGAGGTACTATGCCCCTAGCACAGGTGACACCACAGGTGGGAAATTTAGCTCTTCTATATGACAAAAGAAATAGTTCACACATCCAGGCTAGAAAGTTATAGCTCATCGATCTTCATCCATTTAGAGCTGATTTAGATATTTTCTTATTTCCTTTTCCTACTTTTTTTTTTTTAATTGAAGTGCAGAAGAGGCAGGGATTGGGAAAAAGTGACAAATCAGTATTCTTAATTTACAGTCAAGCCATATTCATGCATACTCCATATGTACATACACACAAAAATCCCCAAACCCTTTGCCAATAAGGGCTAATCCTATTAAACATCCAAAGGCTTTCCAGACTTTTTGATAATTTGAATGTAAGCATCTCCTTCTTTTAAAGGTATGGCTTCTAATTAGCACTATTAAAGGGAAGAAAACACTGGAAACACTAAAATATCCTTACTTAAATTACTTCACTGTTTTTCAAGGGATGTGAAAGACAGACTTTTCAGTGGACGTTTATTGCTTTAGATAAAAAAAGAAACACTAGTCAAATGTATATTTTTAAAAGCAAATATATGTTTAAGAAAAGTATATAATTGGTCTTATTAATAGGGAGATTTGTCAGTTATTAACAACAATAAAGTACACTACAAATTAAAAGATCTTATATTAGAAGTTTCCTTGAATTATTGCAATTCCCTGGAAAACTCATGTCTATAGAAAGACTTCAGTTGTAAATAATTTTATTATAAAAATACAGGAAATAAAAATATATAAATAATGAAGCATTTAATATTTTTATTTTCATAGTTTGATCAATTGTATCTACTAGAGGAATAAGAATGTTTAATTTCTTCACACTATACATTTATTCCATACTAACTTTTGAATTTGTTAATGAAGTCGTAAAGATCCCGCTATTTTAGCGTGCTTGGATCACGTTGCAGTGGAAGTGAGATCACATGGTTAAGAAACTCAACCTTCTCCAGGATTGAGATTCACTTGCAAAAACTAGAGGACATTGCTTTCAAATAAATCGTAAGAGGAGAAAGAAGAGAAAGATCTTCTAAAGGATGTCATAAAACAGGTTTTGACAGTCAGCTGATAAACAGAGCTGAAGAAAAGTGAAAACTAGGACAAAAGATAAAATGTGTAAGGGGTTCACAGGAATATTGATGCAAAACAGTATATTGAGAAGTCACTAATATTGGAGGGAAACAGCATCTGATGACAAAAACCATTAGAAAACCCCTTAGGCATACAAAACCTTTTCTGAAAAAGGAAACCAAATTTGCAAGTTATTGATGTTAAAGCTTAAAACGACGCAGGAACAATCTCTGATTTTATGTACGAAGCACACTGCTAAGGGTTCTTTACAATCTCTAACAGAGTATATGCTACTTCTGTAACTTTTTACGAAGAAAATTCTATACATTATTCCTGTAAGAAATGAGAAGTAAATTCTAGAAATAGTAAACTTGCTAAGGCAGTGTGAAACTTGGAAAGGAGTAACACAAGAGAAGCTCTCCTGAGTAAGACTGTATTCCTCTAGCCCAGTTTCTTGTCCCTGGCAATGACTAATGGTGATTGCCTAGGAAAGAGCAAAAAAGAGGACAAGCAAATAGTGATATCTCCTGTAAATATTCTTCTCACATCCAAAAATAATGGATTAGAGATTTCATGAGGCAAAGGTTTGACATATTTTATGGCTGTTTTTATTTAATAGTCCTGTGTAACTTTTTCTTCTGTGCATTTGTCTTACCCTTTTTCTTTACTCAGTGTAAGCCTTTGCAAGTTGTGTTCCACTCTTTCTTGCACCAGAGGAGTTTCACAGCTTTACCATCGTTCTGTGAACAAACACTTCTCTCCAGTAATAATCACTTTCTGATTTAATTTCACTTCTCTTCAAAAACACAGCAAATATTGTTTCTCTGTTTATCTCATCTTTGCCACTTATGACTTGAAAGACCCTAATTGTATTTTAACTTGGCCAAACTTTTTCCAACTGGCAGAGTTTTTTCTGTGTCATTTCCTCTATAGTAGCTTCTCAATAACTTTGATCATCCTTGTTTCCTCCTCTATGCTTTCACTAACAGTAATTATTAACTTGAATCAAAGATGTTTTCCCTGTTGCTGAGCAATGGGCTAACCAAAGAAACCTCAAGGGAGGATTTGATACAAAGCCTGGCAAAACTCCAGAAACCTGTTTTTTTCCAAGTGCATTTTAAAGTATTCTAAGTAAAACTTAGTCCATAAATGGGTTTAATGGTATTATACTAGGGAAAAAACATTGTTATGAAATCCTACTGTTTTGGATCCCTCAAGCTGCTGGAAAAAGCCTGAGACACTACTTGAGAAAGTCCTTTAATTCATCTCTCTCTTCAAAGACAAGGTGACCTAATTTGGGATAGGAGATTGCAGTATGATCAATCTTGTATACCACGCCATCTCATCTGGTCTTACTGTTGTTGGATTACAAAAGAAAATGTTCATGTAAACCAATTGGTTAGTCTCTCTAACCTGATTTAAACCACAATCTCAGAATGCAGAAAGCATGACTGAATCAAAATCACTGAGGATCAGAAAACGTGAGATCGCATTGAATGATTATTAGAAACTAGCAGAATGACAGACCAGAATAATAATTATGAATAATGACAGAAATGATATTTTGTTTAATAAATGAAGAAGCAATAAAAAAATGGGGGTTTTATCAAGGACATTTTCTGTGTTTACAGTGTCTTCACAATTATTCCAGATAAAGCAAAGGATGCCATTGGGCTGCTAAAAGTAAGACTGACACTGACTGAATAAAGAGGATATAAATACTATCTGACATTATCAAATCAACCACTTTAAAGCAACAGTGAATTGAAAGTACTTTAATCCATCTCTTAAATTTCCAAGAAGAGAAAGGTTATGTAAAATTTGTAATATGAATTTTATTTTTTGAAAAGGGATTCTTCAAATGTATCAACACATTATTAGACAAAAGTTATCTTTTCAATGTCAGCAAGAAATAGAGATAAGAGATATTACTCCAAGTGGTTTACCTCAAGCTATAATCCCAGTATTTAAAAATGAGAGCAGGCCATTGAATAGCATAGGCTTCTGAGCAGTTCCAGGAGGAATACTGGGAGCAAAACAATTAATTCTATTGTGGTAGAGAGGAGCCATTTTTCTATCTTTAGACATTCGTTGCTATTCCCTATCCTTGTCTGAGTTTCTGAGGTCCATCTCTGTAGTCAAACTTCTCTCGGCACAGCCAAAATAAGGAAAGTGGAACCACCTCCTTGCCCTTGACTGATGCAGGACGCCCAGGCATCCCCCTTCAGTCTCACCCTGTGTGATCAGGCATCTACCCACAAGCTGATATTTTTGTTTGTCCTGTCTTACACATTAGGCTCTCAAGACAGCAAACAAGCTGCACAGAAATTAACCTCAATTTCTTCTTAATTTTGCAATTCCTGTAGCTGTACCTGGTAGAACTGAGTCTGTGCCTGGTCACAACATGTTCCCCTGGGGTGACAGAGGCTCAGCAGTGTTTGCTAGGGCTGTGGGGAAATTCTGGCCTTTCAGTTTACATCTGCTTCTTTGCAGTGTGTCACTGTCACCCATCTTGGGGCTTGGGGTTTGCCTGTGCCAAGCCTGCACCTGGCTGCTCTTGGTGGCTTGCCCCACACCAAGGTCATCATTTCACCCTGCCTACTCGGTCCTTTAGCAGCCTCTTTTGTGTAACACCAGAGCAACCAGTTCAGCAGCAACAGAAACAAGTCAGAAATAATGCAAGGGTTTCTCAGTTCACCATTCACCTGTTTGGGGGCAAAATAATACAGCCTATTCATGTAATTGAATCACTACTGTTCTTGAGGTTGAGGTCAATAATTTGCTGGGGCAAATAAATGCAACATCAATGAAAGGAGATGTACCCATCTGTGTTAGCAATGAATTTTGCTGAAAATCTAGGGAGACAAAAGTGGATCCAGCAAATAACTGATAAGAAATGAAGAGAAAAATCTGTCTATTACCAGAACAACAAAGAAATTAGCATAGAGGAGTTACATTATACTGCACCCTCTATTCAGCCTGGTCCTTTATTATGCAGGGGTTCTCAATTACTATTCACTTCAATAGGAATCTTGTAGCACATTCACAGCTCACAAAATCAGGATTGTGGTACTGTGACTGGTATGCAAATTGGTAATATGTGAGTATATTAAATATAAATTAAACTGTAAGGGGTTTTGTCTTTGATTTGGAAGTGCAATGAGTGGGAGAACTTATCAAGAGAGGTATAATTCTTATCAGATACATACATGTATGCAAATACCTTTTTCGTTTTTTTTTTTTTTGTCTTGCCTTGAGCCAATAAAAGATTAAAAAATTCTATTAACCATTTCATTTTCCCAGAAGAGAGCTGGAGGAACACATATGAAATGCAATATTCTCACCATCAAGTTTCCAAAGTGCTTCAGGAGGATTATACACAGGACAATGGGTAATGCTTCTCTTGTAGCAGAGTGGTGCTGCTGTTCCTCACATGCGTGGTGAGGCTGTAATGCCCAGGCTTTTCAGCCAACGTTATTGCAACATTTCCAGACAAGAAGAAAACCTATGAGTAATGCATTGGAATTAAGCTAGATTTCAGAAAGATTTTTTTGTGGTTCATGTGTTTGAGAACATAAAGAGTTCGCAAAATTAAAATCTATTACTCTTGTGAGCTTCAGTGGACCTGACATTTCAAGCTCTGAGATTAAGAACTTCCTTGCTGGTTTTCAGTTTATTGAGCATAATGTGCTTTATTCTCTGGTATAGCCATGTCAGTAGGCACCCAAGTGGGCTTGTGAGAACGAATTCTGATGGGATGGAGATAACATTCATTTGGATTCCAGTGAGATCAGACTGAAAGTGTTACAGCTAATTCAGTCCTGATCCAGCCTAACACCTAAGAGAGTTCATGTCCTTGAGGTTTACGAGCATGGACAGAGGTGATTCTTTCTGGTCACGTGAGTACCCTGGACTTGGAATTCTCTAAGAAAATCCTGGAGAAGGACTTGTCTCAATGCCAGACCATCTTTCTATTCTTTCTTAGACACCTGGTCTACTGATGCAAGTATCAGTGCTGTACTAAGACAAGACCACATCACTCAATCTTTCATATTGCACTACATATAACCCTCAGCTTTACATCTTTCTGCTGCACAAAAACTGACAACTTTAGCTGTTCATTTATCCCAGTTTAAATGTGAACTTTATAGTATTACAGCTGTGAATATGGAAATAAATACACACATCACGCAGAACCTTAAATTTTCTAGACCTTCAGCCACCAGCCAGCAAGGCTGTTACTTAGGTTTACCATGAAATTATGGAGTAAGACCAGCCTGTTCTGCTGAGAAAGGGAAATGCTAAATACTGAAACAGCCATTTCTTTGAGTAATCTTAGCCATGTTACTGGTTTGCCATAAATATATTCAGTATTTAATTACTACTGTATATTGCATCAGTGTTTATACTACAAAGCAAATGTTTGAGGAATGGTGTTTGTATTACCTGTGTATCCATATGTACAAGAAAAATAATCTTGACTTAAAACTCCTCCAGCATTCTGACAGGAAAAAAGCAGAGTTACAAGCACTACAAGATTATTTACGAGCTAATACCCATTTTTTTCTGTTGTAACTCAAAAGTCACTAACAACCGAATACCTTCATTTAGTATTGTGAGAAAAACAGCAAAGCCTTGGATCGAGGGAGTAGCAAGAGCAGCACATGTACTTATCTCTCTCCCTACTCCGTCTCCTTTGGCTTTTATAGCCAATATACCTGAGTCACCTCTGCTGCCTTTCCAGCATTGTGGAGATGACTCCAGGCCAGGTCTGCCTACAGCCCCTGGCGTCAGAGCCTAGGGTGGCATTTGACCTCGTTTTGTACTCAAGCCTCCACCCTGGGTGCTCACAGACTTTCACAGCACCTCCCGTCAGCCAGCATTTCTGAACACACACAGCTGCACAGAAATGCTCAGGTGTGGCAGTAGAAAAAAAATTCGCCAAACCACTCTTCCTACAAAGAAAAAACATATACCTACTGTCCTGTCAATATGGCTGTGCTGGAATAAGAGATAAAAGGCAAATGCAATCCAAAAGCAGTTTAATTTGATGCCCCAGAAACAGCACCTGTGGCCTCTGAAGTGACACAAAAAAACCCCAGAGATGCTCTCAGAGGAATCAGTTCCACCCACCTAGGACTGATTTTTCAATATTAAGAAGAGATGGAGACATAGAAATCAAGAGAGAAAATACAGAAATACGCAGGAGGATTTTGCTGTAAATCATTTAAAAAGAAAAAAAAAACCTTTAGGAATTGGCTTAGCTTTATCTCAAGTAAAGGTGGAGGCTGTAAATGCATTGACTGGAAAAATACCCTGAATAAATCTACTGTTCCTGCTATTCTGGCTTGCTGAGAGTGACAAATCACTTGATATAACCCTTATTCAATTTAATACACCTTGAAAAACCTAATAAAGTCTTTTAAACAGAGGAGATGCTTTGAAACCCTTGCTGCAATTATAGGGGAGGATGCCCCTATTATGCTGAGAGATGAGATGAACAAGTTTAATTTCAGTTTATGATTAAGAAAAATACGTGAATATGTTGCTGCATTCAGAGACCTAAAGTCTACTGTATATCACAATGGCATATTTATGAGCAACACAATGTGATGCTCTCATTCACTCACAAAGAGAATGACATATTTAAGCCAACAGCAGTCCCAAATCTCAGAGGAATCACACACTCCTTCAGCTTCCAGTTTAGTGAAAATAAATTATTTTAATCTGTAACAAGTGCTGCAAGGATTTTAATAAGTGAACAATAAATACATAATAATATCAACCTAGGACTAATTACTCTTTTTCTCTGCCAATATTCTCAGTTACCATAGAACTTAATGAGGCTTTTAAAATAAAACTATACTAAATACTTACTACCATAAATTTCCTTGAAAAAACTAAAAAATAAAGAGGAGCAGAGTCCATAGTGAAAATAAATGGTCCAGATACTACCTTCTATTCCAACCCTTCATACAATCCTATCAGTGTATAAGGCTTGCCACCAGTGGAGACAGGACTCCTTGTTCTCACATGATTCACTTGATCTGCTCTACAGGGTTTCCTTAAACATCCCTTTCCTTAAACACCTCCACCCTCCCAGCTGCACATCCTGTGGTCTCACTCTCACGAGGAGCAACAGAGAATTTAATTCAATGTTTCTTTGCTCCCTAACACCTGATGAGAACACGATTAGTGACCCACCCCATCAGGATTTTCCCCACTTTCCCCCTACTTCCAACAATTCAAGAAGTTACACTCCGAACGAAGGTCAGAATCGGCAGAGTTCCCATCCTACAGCTCACGCCAGCAGACACGTGATTGTCTGGGGTGGTGGGGCTTGCTGATGTCCAGCTCTCTTGGGCTCTGTCGCTGGTGTGTTCCTGTCCTCAGACAAGTACAGTCCATATGTTGGGTAGTTTTAATGTGGTTTCAGCTCACATAGCACAATTTAAATTCCCTTAAATACCATACATTCTCAAAGTAATAAAATTTTACAATGGAAATGGCACTTGTAGACATCATAACAGAATGCTCTGGTTTTGCTATGATTCCCCAGTGGATAGGGGAAAGGGAGTGAAATACAACTCTCGAAAAACTGTGAACTTCTGAAATCTTTTGCTTTCTCTTTGGAAATAAATTTCTTTGGAAAACTTGTCAAGGCCACTTCTTTTTAAAACTCATTTTCTACTTCTCTATCCTTGAAACACTTTAAAAATGTTTACTTGATTAAAAACTGACCACTCAACCTTGTCAAATGCTTTTCCTGCATGTAAAGACAAAGGAATGCATTGAGCTAGTAAATTATAATAATCCCATAATCCTAAGAGCATGTTTACAGAGTTTTCATATTGCTAATTGCCAAGGGAGTTGGCATTTAATTACTTTCTACAATCTTCACACAATATTTCTCTTTTGTCTTAGCTTTTTAGAATATGCAGTCACACTTTTTCTCAAATTACCTGAAAGACCCTAAATAACAAAAGAATTTTGTTTGTCCAGTATGATGAAAGATTTTATTTGTCTGTCATATCTGAAATTTAAATACAGTTTTAATTTGTTTTACATGTTGAGATTTCGTATGAGTTTGCCCTTTGACAATCTTGTTATTTATTTTGCATTTATTTTGTTTTCTTTCAAAGTTATGCAAGATTAATAAATATATCTCTCACAGTAGTGGCAGCTTTCCAGATAATTTTATTAATTTTCTTTCTTACACTCCATAATAGCAGAAAGTTCACCTTTTCTTTCCTCCTCCTTGGAGGAGGAAATTGCCCAAATTCATATTCAAGCCAAACTCATATTAAAGCTAAGAAATAATTGCTGGAATAAGATTTTAAAGATTAGGTCAAAACTCTTCAAGGCATAAATAAGCTGCCTGCACCAACATTGTTACTCTGTTTACACGTGTATTTCAAAATTTGTATTATGAAATATCTTTTCACATAAAATATGAGAAAGATGAGAAAGAGTTTAAATGGCTGAAAGAGAAAATGAAGCCACAACACTGCCTGGAAAGGTGTTCCCTGCACCACTTTGGAACATTTTATTCTGAAAAGCTGAAATTTAAAAGTAAGAAAAGTAACTTTCCTGATGAAAAAGGATGGCATTTTATTTTCCAAATTAATGTTCATGACATTTAATGAAAGGAAAAAAAAGACAACAAACCACCTTTCAGTGTAGGGTCATACCAAGGAAACAAATCTGCTTTGGAACAGTGTAAAGATTTTTATGATATTACAAAGTGCTCAACAGATCTCAGCAAAACATTTGTTGTGAAGCACACAACTAATGATTGTGTACAGTTATACAGAAAGTAACCAAAACTGCTCATGCTACAAATAGTACATTTTTAATATTTTCAGGTAAAAAAAAAAGAAACATAGATACTTTTAAAATCTTAGCTATTTTGTTTTGTATAATGGTTCTAATTTTGAAATCAACCTGACTAAGAAATTCTTTAAAGACAAGAATTTCAGGCTAAAGAGTTTTGCTTCAACTCCTAACACGATATATTTTTTGATTTTTTTGTTTTGTTTTGTTTTGTTTTGTTTTGTTGTCTGTTTGTTCATTTGTTTGTTTGGGGGTGTTGTTCTTTTATTATTTTTTGTTATTTTGTTTGGTCACAGAACTGCATATTCTGTTGTCTGCACAGCTCAACTGGCCACATGTTGACAAAGCAGTAGGGAATGTTTCAAGGAAAGCCATCCATGTCTTCAATTCAGAATACCTTTGGTTTGATCTGTAGTGGATAGGACACATCTTTGATTAAAAATCTGCACAGCAGCAGTTAGCAAGATTCAGTCACCAGGGAATATCTATTATTCTCTCCAGAGAGTATTCAAAAACTGTGTAAAGTTAAATTAAAAGGAAATATTAAATTTTTATTCCGTAACTTAACCCTCAATTAATTTCAATAATCCTTAATGCATTTGTGATTTGGGGGTGAATGTTAGCCAGTAATCTAATTGTGGGGTGTACATGTATAAACAGTTAACTCAGAATTTTTAACAGATCTTCTTTTAAGTATTTTTTTCCAAATGACACTGGACAAAATGGGTAATCAAAATAGTATCCCTTCGTGAAGTGATTTGGAAAAAAAGACATTTGAGCAACTGCCTCATCACTGAACACTACAATGAACAATTCTTGGGAAAAGTTGTATTAAAATTCCTTTTAAACTTTTCTCCCCTTCTTTAGGAACAGCCTTGTTGGCATGTTGAGCTTCAGCTGGCCAGTTCCTCACTCCCATGCAGTTTCTATCATCTTTACCTTGGAGCAAAGCAGAGTCATTGTGTATGATGGCACTACCTGTGACACAGGTGTGACTCTGTGTCTCCAGAGAGCGGAGATGAGGGCCACCTTTATGAGCTAATAATTTTTGAGTGAGACATACCATTTTCATAAAGATGAGGTGAAGGCTTGAGGGTTTCTTCTCCTGTGCATCTCTGCAGGGACGAGATGCTGCCGGGGCAGCCTCTGTGATCTCTGCATCTCTCTTCACTGAAAGGATGGAAGAGAGATGATGACATCATCTTCCAATATTTCCTTAGAAGTCTGATTTATTGATCTGTAATGATTTTCTGCTTCACAGCAACACAGACCTGACAGCAATAACAGCTGTTGTTGCAGCGGATCACCAGAGATTTACAGAGTTCCTTATTTCCAGGGAGTATTGCTGCAGTGTGGAGGTCACGGTCCTGACAGAGAACCAGTGCACAATGTTATACGACTTTCATTGCTGTAAAACTTCGAATCTAAACAAATAAATGTGTCTGGTGCCATATAGTTCTCTTTTATGTCCTGGGCAAGTCTGCAGTTTCCATGGTTACCAAGGGGCAGCCTAGTAGAGAAACCGTCCACATTTTCTTTCAACAGATTTTTTTAGGACTATCCTTTTGAAAGGTTAGTACAAAATCAATCTGTTGTAACACATATCCATGTCTCTTCGATTTTCTGTTTATTTAGAAATTTATGCAAAAATCAATTACACAATTTAAAACATATTACACAGGGTGACTTTGAATATTCCTCATTCAAAACCAGCATCTCTTGTAATGTGCATCATCTTTATTCACACGTTTTACTGTGTCATTCCTTCTAGAACTTTTAAAAAAAATTACCGTTATATATTTTATATTATTTTAATATAATTTAAATAAACCAAAACTATACTTTTAGAAATATTTCTGTCCATCACAATCTTTCTTTCTCTGGAAGACAAACATCATAATCACAAGCTCCCCACACTCCTTTTTTCCTTAGCTTTTATTCCTGGGCAGACGTTATAAGGTGTCTAACATACCTAAGTACTTTGAGTCCTAAGATTGGACTTTGGGCTCACTATCCCATGTCTGTTTAACAATCCTGTTAAATCAGAATTTTACTATACCAATATCAACAATAATTGTAATAGTGATGATGCAGGATGTTCATTTTACAAACACTAGGTACTGACATTAAACTTCGGCATCAAAGATTATCAAGAGCGTTCAAAAATATAATTTCAAAATGGCTCCATATGGTCCATTTGCACTGTTGTATCTGATCTCTCCAGATTGTTTGGAAATCTCAAACTGGGTTTTAGTCACATGTAGGTCCCAGTTTTGACTTCCCAACATATATTTTCCTTTTCATATTTATAACTTTTCTTTTTTCCCAGATGCCCATTTGAAAAAAACCTTCACCTTCCTTAGAGAGCTCAGAGTGCTTCCCAGGGCTCAGAGTTGTTGAGGGGTTACCAGGATAGCAAACCTCAGATTTTACCTAGACCCCATCTTAGTTTTTGCAAATCAGAGCAGGAGTTGTGCCCCCCATCAGATGATAGCCAGTCTTACCAGGTTAAGCAGTTTGTAGCGAGGCATCCCAGACCTCTGGGCAAACTTGTTAAATCTCACAGTCTTTGATGCCTTCCTTAATTTTCCCTGGTGGGAGAGCTGCTGGGTCCTCCTCTCTGCGACACCACGTGCCACATTCAGCTGTCCAGCTTGGGGAAACTACCAGCTGTGTCAGGTACATGGCACAGGAGAAGGAATTAATATTGTGCAAGAACCCGAAGGTGTATTTTCCATACGCAGCTCTCTGTAGCCCTTAAAAAGCCACATGCACAGATTCATGTCTTCAAATGACCACGTGCGGCTTTACTCTGCTGAGCCATGACCTAACACAGCACTGCAGACCCTGCCTCACTAACCACCTGGCCAGAAAGAGCACGGGGAGGTCTTTCAGCAGCTCCTGTTGGAACAGTCTTTCCTCACAGTTGTTTCTGAACTCTTTTACATTTTTTAACTTTATTCGTGTAAAGAAAGCCTCTAAAATAGAGGCAGAATTTCAGGAACTGCTCTGATAGAGCTGTGTTGCATGAGACCATCACCAGCTTACTGCAGGCTTAATGCAGCTGCACAGTCAGTCTTCATCTGTTTTCTTGCTGTATCGTGTTACAAATTGACATACCATTTGATGCCCTCTATTTCCTCTGCTTTTCATGTTTCTCTCCTATTGACTATCACAGATGATTTCCAAGCAGATCTGTTAGCTTGCTTTTCTCTAATAAGAATTCTAAATTTTCATTTCCTGAATATATTAATACTTCTGTATTCTCATGTCATTTTTGCTTTCTTCTCTAATAGTCAGAAAAGCTCTGAGATTGTTATCATCTTCACATTTAATTAATGAGATTTTTATTCCCTGAATAATCTTCCCTGGCATATCTGCAGTTGATGCAAACTATATTCTCATTGAGTAGACATTCTCATTAATGTACTGATCATGTACTATTTTAATAATAGTTCTAATAATTATTACACTGTTTGCTGCCTACACAAGTGTGTAGGTATACAGAAGAATGTATTCAGTGTTCCTAAGTCTTTAATATTGTCCAAAATACGTCTTCTTCTTTGTTTCTGAGAATTATTCGCTTTGGCTGTTTTATGTTCATTATAACTGTCACTTTTAGCTCAACCAAGAATACCTTTACTCAAATGCTCTAATAGCTACTTTTGAACTGGGAATCCAGTCAGGTGGAGAATATGAAGTTTGATTTTAAAGAAATCAACTATTATTAAGTATTTTGTTGGACGGATCTTACTGCCACTGTTTACTTCCAGAAAACATTGATTTTAAAATGATAATGAACAACAAATAATGCAGTAAAAAATAAAACCAACCAATATGTTCACAGATTTAAATGCCAAGATTTCTATTATCTTATTTTGAACACTCAGCTATGTGAAACTGCTCTGAATCTTTTTCAACCACTTTGAAGTATCACCATTCCCTTCTTCCTGCCAGGAAAGAAGCTGAATAAACTTCCAGGTAAACTCTCCAACCAAAGGGTACTTCCAGCATGTATGGCAATGTAACACATACTGCTTCATATTTTCATCAGGATGTTTACTTCTTTTTCTTTCTTGTGAAAGAAAGAAACATCCAGGTACACAGGATGTACGCAGCACTGACATCAGCAGAATATCAATTGCTTTCTGATAAGGCTACCATACTTCATTTTTTCCTGGGATTTGTCAATTTTCAAATCAAGACTAATTTCAAGAGATAATTAACTACTCCTTATCAAAGGGGCCCTGAATGCATGTCTTTTGTTGGTGTCCAAGGCACCTCCAAAATTGTATAAGGGGTTTCGTGACACCTTTTTGGACATGATCCACACATAACATTTTTAAGGAGAGGACACTTTACTGCATACTTTGTCTTTGAGTGGGGTCAGCTGCAAGGAGGATCCTAGGGATACAGGACCCTCTGGAGAGTGGCTGTGTGCCTGTGGACAGCCTCCACTCCTTCAGTTCACCCATGAACTAGGAGCTGGTTTAGACCAGGGCTCTGCTAGGGAAATGGCCACAGGGATCCCAAACGTCTGCTAGGCTTGAAATTAGTTGCATGTGTCACTTTCCAAGCAGTTATTTGAGGACATAAATGTTAGAGTTTAAATGTGGTACAACTTCCAGTCTGTGATCTACAGAACAAAAGGTAAATTGTACCTTCAAATTATACAGGACAGCATCTAGTTTTTCCTTCTACAATTAATATTAATTTTTTTTTGGTGGGAATATAATTAAAGGCCAAGCTATGGCCCCTCTGGTATATTAGCTTATTAGTTCATTTATATATAGCCTTATGTATTTAGAGCTGTGCGAGGATTTCAGGGTGAAATGTTTCTCTGCTGACAGACACAGCACTAAAAAGAGGCAGCATTTCAGATCTTCTCTTCAGCAAATGAAACCAACCCTTTGAAAGTTAACTATGCTCACAGCTTTTCATTAGCAATTTATTACAATTAAAGAGCCAAGAGCAGAGATGCTCTCAAAGATTTCTCAAAATGCCCTGTAAGATCTGACATGGGACAAACTCTGGGAATTCCACCTGGATTAAATATCTAGAGCAGTGGGAGCACAATTTCCAAGTATTTTAACTCTGGGATTTTTGGTGAGATTTACCCACTATCCTCCTGAATTACAAAATAATGTTTTATTCTGCTGAGTTTAAGGGGAAGCCTGGAGAAAAGAAGACTAGGGGTGACCTCATCAAAGTGTACTGACACCTGTTGGCAGGAAATTAAGGTAAGGGGGCTGGAATCTGCTCGGGAGTGCCCAGTGACATCTCCCTCTGTAGAGATATTCGAAACTCAATGAGGCACAGTCCTGGGCAACCTGGTCTGGCTGACTCTACTCGAGCAGGTGGGGATGGACTACACAATCTGAGGAGGTCCCTTCCAACCTGTACCACTTCCTGATTTTTTGAAACCAGTCTTTGGAATAAGCATCTTCTCGCAATCAACTTCTCTTTATTCTGGTCTAAACACTGCGCAGGTTTTGAAGTAAACCCAAAAACCATTTTTAAAAAGTGTGGGAGACTTAAGTAATTTGTGGTATTTCTTTATCAGTTTTTCAAATCTTCATTTTTGGCAGCTTATGATAACATTTTTATATCTAAAATATTCTGTATGAGAAAGATCGTTTTAATTAGCCCAATACCAGTTTCAATATCTGCATCAGATTATCAAATATATCTTTGCTTTTATGCTTCTTTGATTTTTGGCTTTTAATGATGAGTTTGTTTGATCTGCAAGCTCACATTTCATTATACTTATAATGAAACTGTGAATTATAACTTTTTAGGATGATTCCACTGTTTTAAATGAAGATAGATTCCACAACTCTTTCTCATTTTATGACTAGGAGTTACTTATTCAATGAGAAATTTTTTTGTAACTCCTAGTCATTAACATACGGAGTATTTACCTTTCCTCTGAACTAAGGAGGTTTCATTTTTAAACCTCTAACTCCACAAAAAAGAAAATTTGTTTAACCTTAAGCCTTAAGAGGCTCATATAACTGTCCATTTCCCAGTTGTCCTATTTACTTGTGCAGCTGATGCTGACGGATGTGCTGTCCCAGGTCAGGCTGTTGTTTCTGTTGCAATGACCTCTCTCTGTCTCTTCTACTGACAGTTGTAAAGTGCTTCCATATTACAACTCACTATACTGCTAATTCTAATTACTAACTTTAATGTTCCAAGATTTTGATTTGTGTCTCCACATTGCATTATCCTTGCCTCTCCTCATGACTGATAGTTTTTGATACTAAGATAACAGATGTTCACAGAGAAATATATTTCTTTATTTGATTGCTTTAGTAAGCATAATTTTTGCCAGTGTATCTGCTGGTAATAGGATAAGCATGTACCAGAACTGGCCTTAGCCTGGCTGATGTGTTACTAATCAGGCCCGCATAAAATAACTGTTTTTAAAGACCAGTGATCTGAAGCTGCTTATTATAGCCTTGAATCAGTCCCTCAAGGATAAGTTCTCGAGTTGTTGCTCCTTGGGGTCATATATTAGTGATGCTGATTTGATCTTTTTAACTCAGGTCCCAAGTGTCATCTATCTGCACAAGAAACTGTTATTTATGGGTTCAGGAATACCTTTATATGACTTTGGTCTTTTCCTCTTGGTATTGTTTTCAGAACTTTCCAGATTAGCTTAAAATGAATCTGGTAGCTATAATACCACAAAAGCACAGATACTCAGTTTGTGTCCTGAAGAGCAATGTTTGGGTGCCGTGGCAGATAGCACTTGTTTTGAAGGGCTTTGCCCTGAGGCTGCTCTGTATTCTGAGTGCTAAGAGGATGTGTCTAAATGAAATCAATCCTTGACACTTGAACTCGGGTCTTGTGCTCCATTATGGCAGGAGTACTCTGCAGCACTCAGACTTTCCTTCTGTTTCTCTCTGACTCTGCAGCACATTGCTCATCACACAGCCCTGCAGCCCAGTGGGAGAGTTTTATTTATCCACAGGAGGAGCCTGGGCAGCACATCCCACTGTGGAGCACGCAGGAGGCTGAGTACCCCAGTAGTGATCACACTTTGCCCGCAAAGAGTGCTCTGTCCTCATTAGTAGAAAGGCTTTCAAGTGTTTCCAAATGCTTCTGTGATTTGAGATAGAGATATCCTGATGCCTGATGATATTTTCCAGATTTGAATGCTACTTGCTGATACCACATAAAAAAATAATTGGTCAGTGCTCCTTTTAATAAATCAGGTACATCAAATTCTCAATGTACTTATCTAATGGGAGATATCCAGAGTGTGTTTAAAGCTGATTGCTGTAGTGAATAAAAAGAAACAAAGAAAGAAACCCTGCTGGTGAACTTGATACAATTTGGATTGTGTCAAATTAATTATTTTCCGGGAATGCCTACAAGCAAACTGGTAGTTTGTCTGTAATTGAATGATTGACGGATTAATTGATAACAACATCATGAATTATAATAGTCCAATGGCAATTGCAGATTATATTTTTTTATTATTTAGAAATATTTTATATATATTCGTATTTCATCTTTTTAAAAGAGAATCAGCTGTAGCCGAAATGTATCATGGTAGAGGAAAGAGGAGTTGAACTGTTAACAGTGGAGTATCAAACACACACAGAAACACACCCCCTCCCCCTTCGAATGGGCTTTTTATGTGATTAGAAGTAAAACTTAGATGCAGTTCTGTGATACTTGCTCCGTGCATACACAGAGCCTGAAATGACTTACCTAGAGATATGTCCAGGTAAGCAGTGACTAGGGCTCAGCTGAACTCAACTCAATTTTCAAGGTAGTGTGAACACTTGGAGGTAAATGAGATGTGTTGACTTCAATGGACAGGCACACCGCTAAAGCACCGTGCTGTACTTCGTAACCATGAAGTTTCAAATTGCTTCATATTTCACTGCACAATCATATCATTTTTCATTATATTTCTGTGCATTCCTTTCATGAGAATTATTACATTATCAAGCAGAGCAGAAAAATGAGACATAGGAGTTACAGCTTCCTGCAAAAGAACTGCCAGATATAATAGTTTTCTCTTTATCACATTCCCTTTCTTAGGCAGCCTGCCAGCTATTGTCTTTGAATGAACAAAGCTCTGGAAAGGTTTCAGAATCTGAATACATCTTTTTCAAGCAACTTTGTTAATTTAAACTTTTTCTGAACATTATCTATTGCATTAAGAATAATGCTCTTTCAGATGTTCTTCGGAGCATCCCATTAGGCTGTGCCTAATAACTGTTTGGTAAATGGTCTAATTTTCCCCATAGTCATAAGGCTACTAGTCCTTTAAGCATGATGCAAGACCTATATCACAGCTCTCCAGAGAAAAAAAGTAACTTAAAACCGACTTCTTGCTTCTCATTGGCTGTTTTAATCTCCTTGGTTTGGGGAGATTATTGCATCCACGCACAACAGGTTACTTTTGCTCTACTGAAATATTTTTAGGAGGTGAGGTTCTCATTGCTAGCTCTCTGCATGGACTTATTTATTAGCCACAGTAATGAATAAATTATCTGTACTTCCTTATTAGGATCAGTTTTTCATTTATCTATCCAATGGGAGAAAACAAAGGCTCCAGTAAGTATCCTGTTAGAAATTCAGATACCTGGTTGCAACAAAGCACACAATGCACTAGGCAGGCTGGTTTTTGGATCGGTTAGACTGCAGGTGACTAGCAAAATATTCCCAAACAGCATCTAAAATCCTTGTCCTCCTCACTTTTGCTTTTCTCTGATGCATCTGAGTCTGTTCCTTGTCCACACAAAGCAGTTCTGAATACAGCAACATATTTGCTATGAGTGGAAAGACCCCAGACCTTCAGCAGCCGAAGCATTGACGTGAATGACATGGGGAATGAATGGCTCTTCACACCAGGTGCAGAGATTTCCTGGTAAAGCAGCTGTATCAATCCTTCCCTTGGACTGTGGAGCTACAGAGATCTCTGCAGCTCCTGTGCTGATAGGCAGCCCAACAAGGAGAGGCTTGTGAGGGAAAAAGAAGTCTGTTTTTACTTTTTTTCAGATGATTAACTAGCTTTAGCTGAATCTGATAAAGCTGCATACATTCTCAACTGCGTAGTAACACTCCACTGTGGAACCTGAAAGGTCCCTTAGATGAGGCCAGTCTGAAACTTACATAGATTTTCCAGCCTGCATTATCAAATTCTTCTAAATTTTGGTTGGTTTATAGAGGAATTTCTAAAGTGACAATGTCACTTACAGAGTGTGTCTTGAATTGTGAAAATTGTTCTATGCGTAAGAATTCTCCTTAAGAATATATAAAGCAAAATTCAGGGATGATTGAATAAAAATCTTTATATAATAGCTTACATTGAATCATCTCTTTCAAGGATTTTAATTTACAGCAATTGCTAGAGACCATTTGGAGTAACAAAAATTTACTTAGCTCTTTTAGGAACATGGGAGATGTTACTTACAATGCTTTTTCTGAAAAAATATTTATTGGTGATTTGGATTTAAAACAGAAGAACACAGAGAAACAGAGAAACAGAGAAAAGAAATGCTCAGTATTAGTAAGGAATTACTTATCAGGCAGACGTTCAGAACCAGTCAGGCACAACCTGTTCCTTTGGGAATGCTTTTTATGTGACAATTGGGTTTGCATGACAAGGTTTTGGTAGTGGGGGCTACAGAGGTGGCTTCTGTGAGAAGCTGCCAGAAGCTTCCCCCCATCCGACAGAGCCAATGCCAGCTGGCTCCAAGACAGAACTATCACAGACCAAGACCGAGGCCATCAGCAGTGGTGGTAACACCTCTGGGATAACAAACTTAAGAAACAGGGGAGAAGCAGCAGCAGAAAGTGGAGAGAGAAGTGAGAATGTGAGAAAAACAGCACTGCAGACACCAAGATCAGGGATAAAGAGGAGCAGGAGGTGCTTCAGTGCCAGAGCTGAGATTCCTCTGCAGCCCCTGGTGCAGACCATGGTGAGGCAGCTGTGCCCCTGCAGCCCCAGGAGGTCCAGGGGGAGGCAGAGATTCACCTGCAGCCATGGAAGATCCCAGGCTGGAGCAGGTGAATGTCTGAATGAGGCTGTGTCCCCATGGAAAGTCCACAATGGAGCAAGCTCCTGGCAGGCCTTGTTAGCCAGGGAAGCTCCCATGCTGGAGCAGCCTGTTCCGGAAGGACCCACACTAGAGCAGTTAGTGAAGATCTGCAGCCTATGGGAAGGACTCAGGTGGGAGACGTTTGTGGAGGACTGTCTCCTGTGGGAGGGACTCCAGGCTGGAGCAGAGAAGTGTGAGGAGTTCTTCTGTGAGGAGGAAGGAGCAGCACAGACACATGTGATGAACTGACTGCACCCCCATTCCCCCTGCACTGCTGCTGGGAGGAGGTAGAGAAGTCGGGAGTGAAGTCAAGTCTGTGAATAAGGAAGGGGTGATAGAAAGATGGTGTTGTAAGATTTGGTTTTATTTCTCATTATCCTACTCTGACTTGATTGGTAATGAATCAAATTAATTTTTCCCAGTTCTGTCCATCATGGTAGTTGGTGAGTGGCATCTCCCTGTCCTTATCTCAACCCATGAGGTTTTTGTTTTACTTTCTCTCTCCTGTCCATCTAAGGAGGGCAGTGACAGAGCGGCTTTGGCGGGCACCAGGCATCCAGTCAGGGTCAATCCACCACGGTGTGACTTCACAGTGCAGTGATTTGAGTATCAGGCAAATGGGTATTTTATAGTCATCATTTTGAAAGATCTTTAACTGAATTTGGGGTCCTAACACCCTATTTTGGTAATTTCAGAGATATATTGGTTACTTGCATATTTGCATTTGAAAGCATTGTTTTTAATTAGTCAGGGAAAAAAAATAGATCATGTAGGTAAAAGTAATATTAATATTTAAACACTATAAGTGGACACTTAATTCTATACTTGAACCAAGTTTTTTTAACAAGGAGAAAGCTTTTTCTGCCAACCTTTATTTTAATCTAAGCTATTTAATTATTATAAACCATGTCAAGTTCTTTTTATTTTCATGTAGTTCTTTAAATTTTGACAAAGATTATTTCATTTTCTCTGCATCACCCCTGATTTTGGAACCTTAGGCTGATACTTACCTACAAAGTATGCTTATGCTGCCACTGAGTGACGTAGAAGCATTTCATAATTATTTTCTCTTAACATGTTTACAGTCTTCACTACCCTTTTTTTATCCTTTAAGTTGATGATTCTTATCACAAAGAAGACTCAAGTGGCATGAAATATTTCCAAAAATTCAGGCTAAAAAGAGCAACACTTCAGTTATTCTGGTCCAAACAGCAAAAAGTGTAATTTTCTTCATGTATCAACTTCATATGGAGCAGAACAACATACCTGGGCAGTGGGAGGTGAGGCATCATTAGGAAATAATTTCATGACAAGAAGCACAGATAAAAGACATTTGCTCCTCTAAACATAATAATGAACACGGGGCAACTTAAACATTCATCTTTACCAAAATAGGTCAGGACTAACAAGAGCACAGGACTATGTTTTTAATCCTAAATCCTTATTAGTACTTTTTAAAAATATTTTAGCATGCATCCTAAGAGTGCATTGGACATGTTCAATTGGCCAGCAGAATAACGTGCCTGTGGTCACCACAGAAGAAAACACTATCCAGTAATGTACCTGAAAGTGGTTTTTTTTGCCTTTGTGTAGCATTCACCTGAAAACTAGATCCATTAATGTGGGGACTATTCAATGTTGCTACATTTTTCTTCCGTGGTTGGTAGTTATATGACCATTTCTAGTGATTTCTAAGAGGTGCAGGCTGCCTCTATTAAGAACTGCTAGTCAGCAAGATGCTGGGCTGCAGTCTCAGGAAAAGCAATGTCTCAATGTGTGACCTTGGCAGGTTACTCGATTGCCACCCACTCAGCATCAATCAGTCCCCCTGGAAAATTCATTGAATAGCAGTCTCACAGAAAATCACATTCTGTAAGCATTGAATTTTCATGGATAAAATTACAGGTTTTTTAGGAAGCAGAAAAAGATTTAATTTCAATTTTGCTTATAGTCCCTCTGCTTACACCCAGTATTTTATTTTTGTATATATATAAATATATATAAATGATGGCTTCTCTAAGAAGAGAGGACTTTAGTTCTAAGACCCAGGGTATGTCTATGCAAGTACCTAATTTTGCACTAAAGGGGTGGATTTGTAGACCAAAAGAGGTGGTGCTGAGCCTGCTAATCCCACATAACCCATGGCTCATGGATATTATCTTGTTAGATGTAGTCTTGTCTCCTGGATTGAACATGGTCATGAAATATGCAGCTTGAAGGTATTTGAAGAGCCTGTCTTGGCTTCCTATGCCTGTGTGCATTTGTGATTGCAGTGCATGTGATGCACCCTAGACGGGAGATTCCCACTGAGTTTCCACCAAAAGACATCTGGTTCCCACCCCAAGAACTGCTTTGTAAGTTCTGAGGCATAGGATATGAGGGCATTCAGGACTTCCCTACGAGCTCACACTGTTGTTCCAACCCAAAGCCCTAATGGAGATGTAGCCACATCATCTGAGTGGGATGAAGGCCACTGGAAGTATCTGCCTTAGGTTTGAAAAGAACAGAGAGACTCTTCATTGGGTTATTACTCAGTGTGCCAATACTGTGTTTTGCAAACTCTGTAAATCTGGAAAGTGTGAGAGATGCCACGGCCAAGAAATATGCTAACACTAACAAGGAGTGAGAGGTGAAAGGGAAAAATTAATCCGACCACTGAGAAAGGTTTCACAGACTGCAATATTTTTTCTGAAATGCTTTCCAATCCTTGCATACAGACAGCTACAGAGGAGGAGCACTGGGCTCCATGGGCAGGGAAAGGAGGCTGGTAAGAAAACTTTTCACAGTTAACTCCTACAGCCGTGTTTCTTTCTTGTGATAGCAGGGAAGCACATACATGGGCCCTACCGCCCCTCCTCTGGTCCTCCACCCTTTCTTCTACCCCTTTGCAGCAAACACATGAAAGAGCCTAGAGCTGTCACTCTGCTGGGACGAACACTGAGACCTTCAATCACCAGCACAGCTATTCCTCACCATGGCTTAAAACATAAGAGACAGTAGAAGACTATTCCTTTTGAACCAAGAGTGGAAAGTTTATTAAAAGGAATCCATTATTTTCTGCTTTTTGAGATCTATTTAAAGTGTTGCTGATTAATGTTTACCACTGTTACAGTTCCCGCATAAAGCTGCCAGGACAGTCATTATAGCAAACAATGTAATACAATCTTAATGAAAATAGAGTTGTTAAAGGAAATGGAGATCAGAGTTGAAGCTTCAAGGGCAGTTTGCTTCATGTGTTTACAGAGCAGGACTGACTGCATACCTTATTTTTTTCCCCTGAGTCTACTATGCTTAAGGAAAATTACATATATTTGCATTGTAAATTACTATTCAGTGAGGGGAGACACTATAACATTTTCCAGTGGTTCATGTTAGTCTTTCAGAGCAAAATACCAGAATGAATGAAATACTTATTCCATCGCTAGTTTTCTTTCTTTTCATGATTATTTCATTTTAAAAAAAATGATAGCCACATTCTTAAAGAGTAAAAAAGTGAGTAAAATTGGAAGGGCTTTTTATCCCCAAAAAATTTTGAATTAATAACATGAGAATATTGGAAGACACTTCCATGGTACTGGACAACCAAGACAATAACATTTATTTCAACTGTATGTAAGTGTCTAGAATTTTACATCCCAAAATAAAGAATAAGACCAAGTTATACTGGTACCAAACTTCTAGTTCCTGTGCAGACATAGGAAAGAGAGGGACATTACTTGAATATAATTGTGTTCATGAGCCTACTTGAAGGTGTCAGAATTTAAATTTTCAACAAGGATAAATCATTGGATCGTACTGATTTCACAGGCATTAGAGATAATCTCAAATTTGTCACTCTAAGTGTTTGAGTATCCCATTCTTTACAGAGCTTTCTCTTGCTCTTAAGAGTAGAGGTACTAATCACCATTAATTACTGTTTGGTTGACAAAGGAAAACCAGTTACATCTGAGGAGATTTTGTCCTTGATCCTGAAGTTCCACACTGGACTTGGACCATCTTTCTGTACTGTCAGTAGCCAAAGGTGATTCAGTGACTGGATGGTAATACTTGCTCAGGTTTGTTGAGCATCCCAGCTGCAAAGCCACTGAGACACAAGACATCACACCCCACCTGCCTAAGGCAAGGCATTAGGCCACCAGAAATAACTTTCCTCTTAAAGCTGCTTTGCTATCAAGTTTCCCTGTCAAAGGTATGTTGTGTCATTTGGAACTGCTGAGTCAAGAATTGTGCTTATCTGTGCAGATGACAAGTCACCAAACTTACGCTGTCTGTCAGCTGTGGGTGGCTTGGCATGTCTGGGCATTTGAAGGTCAGATGAGCCACCCAGAGCTGACCTCTCTAATACAGAAGATACGTGGGTCAATGCTGTATTTTTCTCGCCATTCCTGCTTCCCAGTTGCTACAGACTACTACATTCAGCATAACGCTACAATTAGTTTTAAGAGAGAGCTTTGGGTTTGTACTTTGGTTACATTCCAGCCAATGAGAGTTTTCCTCATCTTAATCTGAGTGAATCAATGAGAGTGACTGTGCAGTGCAGGACCACAGTGACCTTCTTGACCAAGGAAGAGGGGCCTTAGTGGTGCTGCTGGGCAACTGCGGAATATTTGCATGGATCAGGCAATGTGGCCTCCTTACACTGAAGCCAGGCACCAGCCATGAGGTGCAGCTAGAGGCAGAAGGACCTCTGAGGAGGAATGAGGGACTGGTCATGTCAGGCTCACTCAGCCATGCATGGAGCATGCCAGTGCCATAACACAGAGCGTGATGCAGACCTCTCAGGGGAGGGTCTGATAAAAGGAATCAGAGCTGTCGTGGCACAAGGACTACAGGACAGACAAAGCAGGGACATCCACTCTTGTCATGTGTCACACAAGCAGGCTGTACCTTCACCAGGCAGACTGAGAGTGTCAGGAGTGTAGACACACACAGAACACATCCGATGGCTTGTGAATGACAGGGCATCTCCCAAAGGCAGCACAAAGCAGCTTTCCCATATGCCATATTCACATAATGCCAAATAAAAACAGAACGGCACATCAAACTTATCATCTGTGCTTCTACAGAAACTATTAGTTTTTCATAAAATAACCATTTCAGTCCTAAATTTGAGTCCCAGACAAGATGGAAGCTGTTGAACTAGCATATTTTCTTCTGCGTCACTCTTATTCTATGCCAATGGAAGGAGGATCAGTAACCCAAACTGTAGTGATCTGTTCCTGCCATAAGGGCAATACTTTAGCATCTCCTGCATGTGTGTTGGTACTGGCAGAATAGTCATCTGTGCTCTTCATCCCAATATATGCAGAGACAGTAAGGCTTTCCCTTTTAAGTCTTGGTAGTCAATCACTTTGTCTTTACATAACCTTGAGAGTATGTCAGATTCTCACTTTCTAATTTCTATACAGTTATTGCATTTTAGGAAGTCTAATTTAGTGTTTATCCAGCTGTCAGAATCATCTAGGTGTATATACTCTATGAGAAATACCAACACACTTCTTCTTAAAAAGTATTTTAAATGTTCTCTTTACTGCCAGTGTGTGTATATGAAATAGAAGTAAAAAATATTGCCAATATTAAAAGTGACAGGACATTTGCAGCTGGTTCCTGAGGAACATTCCAGAATGTAGAATCATGAAGCAGTATCTCATTTTATAAAATGCTTTAAACTAGTTTGACGGAATAGTCTTATAACTGTTAGTGCAAACCCCCAAAAGATTTAGTAGACAGCTTTGATCTTTTCATTTCTTGATTCTAAAATATGATAATTTTTGCTATTTTATAATAAAAAATGTTAACAAATTTTAGATAAACCAGCAAGTGAAAATGTTACAAGCTGATACATTGTAATTTTTGTATTAGCACAAAACAAAAGTGTGAAATGGTAAATATAGAACATGTGCGGTGAACTCATACTGATCTTAAGTACATATGGAAAGCCACTTCTGAAAAAAATTGACTTTTTTACACTTGAAAATGCAGAAGGTATAAATTAGTAGTTCTTCATTGTATACAAAATGAGCCAACCACAAAAGATTTGTATTACATGACTGACACTTTTTATATCCTTGAAAAGAATTTCAAAAATATCTAAATTACTTACATGAAGTCACTGGTAATTAACCTTCATCATTTCTTGCATGCTTTTGAAAATACTTAAGGATTCAGGCTAGAATTTTTATGAGCTTAGAACTCATTCTTGGAGCTAGATTTTCTGAAGAGGTTAGCATTCAACTCCCATTGAAATGCTAGAATAAACAGCCATATATCAAAAGTTCAAGAGGACAGCAAGTCAAGCTCTGCTAGAGCTTTCAAAGGTTATTTGAAACAGTGGCAAATATTTCTCAAACATTTTAATTAAAATAAAGCAAGGAAAAAGAACTGTGTTGAGAAGGTCAAGCTTAAAGATAATCTTGAAAAGTCCTCAAAACTAAATGAGCACTTGCTTCACTGGTCAATACAATTAATGATGTTGAATTTGGGGGCAAAGCAAGACCATAATGGGAATGGAAATTATCTCAACCTAAGTCAAAACAAAACACCAAGATACTAGCAAATTTTGACCAAAGCTGTGCTAGAGCTGCCGTATCAACTTGCAGATTCTGCAGTCAGGTTTTTCCTAACATTGTACTGCTCACCTTGTTTAACAAATGTTTACCATGTTTACCAAAAAGGAAAACCCAGGACATTGATCGTTTGTTTCCTCTGATTTGTTTTGTTGCACTTACAAAACATTAACTTTTTGTCTTTCACTGCAGATCTCAACATTGTTATAAGGAATCATTCTGTGGATGAGTAGTACGGATGATATGGTCACACGTGGAGCAGTTCTTCAAGTCCTTCTGAAATAAACATCTCACATGCTGCTAACCAAAATTAGAAGTACTGGTAGTGCTAACCATGTAGCACAGTGTTTCACATCCATTGTCTGGAGAGCAATGTCCCAGATGTCTGGAGGGTACTAAAAGTACTGCCTACACTTAAGAAGCTGGACATACATTATCTGGGTCACTGTAGCATAAACAGATGGAGGATATTAAGGGGGGGTAGGTTAAGAAGAGGTGGCAGTAGGTACTTGTTGAAAGTCTGGAGCACAAGCCTGATGAGGAGTGGCTGAGAGAGCTTCTCCAGATTGTTTAGGCTGGAGAAAAGGAGGCTCAGGGAGGATCCTACTGCTCTCTGCAATTGGCTGAAAGGAGCGTGTAGCCAGGTGGGGGTTGGCCTCTTCTCCCAGGCAACAAGTGACAGGATGAGAGGACACAGTCTCAAGCTGTGCCAGGGAAGGTTTAGGTTGGACATCAGGAAGAATTTCTTCACAGAAGGGGTAATTAGACATTGGAGTGGATTGCCCAGGGAGGTGGTCGAGTCACCATCCCTGGACATGTTTAAGGGAAGACTGGACGTGGCACTCAGTGCCATGGTCTGGCTGACATGGTTGTGTTCGGCCACAGGTTGGACTCAATGATCCCAAAGATCTTTTCCAGCCTAATTGATTCTGTAATTCTGTGATAAGGATCACAGGGAATGAACTTAGTGCCCTGTACACAGATCTGTATTTACCATCTTTAGCTCAGGCACCTCACTTCAGTTACTGAGGAAGTCAGCTGCCCAGAAGCCAACAAAAGGAGACAGAAAGGAGCATGTTTAGAGAGCAATTCTGTTCTGAACCCTTGCTGGAAGCACTTACATCTGTTCATGGACTACATAAGGAGCACACTGCCCTAAGGAAAACTCTTTGAAGAGAAGAGGAACTTGTGCTGTGAGTTAGAAGGTAATGAATGAAAATGATCATGAGGGGAGGTAACAACAGTACATTTTTATTTGTGAAACAACAAAATACAACACTAGGCAGTATTAGGTGTACAGGTAGTGAAGCATCATTCCTGTTGTAGAAAGTGCTCATGACACTTCATCTTTAATATGACACAAAACTTGTCACCAAAGCTCAAGAAGAGTGACTTTGACTTGAAAAAAGTAAATAATAGCATCATCCAGAGTGTGAAAGGCTTTGCTTGCTTGGTTTGACACAATACAGGCTAATAAAATATATGGCTGCTAATAAGTACATGTTGGGTTAAACGCTAAGAGGAAATAAAACTGTTTATGCTAAAGAATAATGCTTGAACAAGAACCACTGGGGATAATAAACTGAACACAAGTATCTTTTAACTCTGAGCCTGCTGAAATAAACCTACCCACTGAACTGTCTGGAACAACTTTCCAGAAAGAAGTAACATGAACAAAATATTTTCACATGTTTAGAATTGAATTAGAGGACTTTATGAAGGGAATTTGTGTATCCTGTTTGTCTGCAAGGGCAGAGAACTGTCTACAATGACTAAGGAGATCATATCTTCACTGCTAAGCTCTTCTGAATGTCAGTGAACATGGGAATGAGTCTTGCTGGTTGCTGAAATATCTAGAAAATCTATTCCAGCTGAGTTGCTGAGCTGATTTTAAAAAGCAGCCTGCAATTTAAAAATGAAAGCCTGTATGTATTTTGATACTGAACAAAGATCAGACAAAAATGGCAGTAAAAAAACTTAAAATCTCTTGTGTATGAAGCTCAGGATTTCTGTCTGGATTTGCCATTCTGAGGGCTGCTTCTCATTCAGACTTGGGAACAGAAACAGTTTATCATGCCATTGCAGTAATGTCACTATCAGATGGCCAGCCTGTGATCTGCTTCTGCAGAAGTGCTTATCAGGGGAAAACTTCAGATTCTTAGGTCTCTGGGAAATGAATCATAAAATCTAGGAATATCAAAAAACCTCCATCATTATGGGCAGCCCCTCTCTGCTTCCCATACCTATTGCCCCCCAAAAAATCCATGTCTCCTTCATGGCATATGGCTACCATGTGAAGAAATTAGATTTATTTGAATTATTAGATTAAAATATATTTTCCATGTTCAGAATAAAAACTGGTGTTGTGGTCTCTCTCTGATGGCATTTTCTTTCTTTTGCTTTTTTTAATTCAAAAGCCAGGGCAAGGTAGGGAATATGGGAATTAAGAGAGTTGGAAAGCTGGGGATACATCATGAAGAATAAGTCTGTGTTAGAAGTAGAGAATGAACAGGGAAATGAGAGATGCAGTCAAAATATTTAGGATACATAAAAACCCAGGAAAAACTGATAGATGGTTGGGAATCTACAGAAGACACCTTCATTAAAGACATGAGTCATAATATTAATCACACAGAAATCTGTGTGCTTTAATCCTCTTTGTAGCCTTCTACCTTTTAGACTTGAAACTCTTCAGGGCAGGACTTTTTCTTTCTAGTGATGCAGTCAGATTTTTTCATCCAGAGTAATTGAATGTTTACAAAATGGGGAAAAATAGCAGAAAACTTCATACTTGCCAAATAAATAGCACAGACAACAGTGCTTTTATTATGACTTCATGATCCGTGAGACCTTTCAATGCTATTAAGGGACATGCCCTAATAACATATTTCTTCTAACATAAGATTGTGTACTATGAGTTTGACAACAAATTTTATTCCAACATCGATTTCATCCAGTAACCAGATAGCATCAGAGAATGGAGAGCCTTTGTTGCATGAGCAAACAATTTAAAAAGAGCAAACAAAATATTCTCCTGAGGTTTATTTGAAATAAAAGGAAATAAATATCTGTAATATGTAAACTTGATAATTTTATAGCTAATGTTTCGGCATTGAAGACTTTGTATCTATACTATGTTGTTATTTCATATTAGCAGCCAAAACAAAAATTCCTATACTCATCTCACCTTACGAGAAAACTTTGTGCTCTGCATGTTGATGTTTTTCTGTACAAAATCCTGCCTAGGTCTGGTAGCTGAAGTGCTAAGCTAATCTCCCTTTTTCTGCAGAGATAATAACACGCTAATAGAAACTCCTGACAAGTGACTTGTATTATTTAGCAATTAGCAACTGCCACTGTAATAGAATTGAAACATCAGCAAGGACAAAATGTGAAAAATTATATTTTTTTTCTCTCTGAATCCGTTGTTCTGTTGGAGTGTTGTGCTCCTGTGAAGCAAAACCTTTGCAGGGTCGATTTAATGAAGACATTTTGAAACATACAAATGCATTCATTTCATCTTTCCTCATCAGTAGCTTCAGGTAGTCCAAGAATATGATTGAGTTTCTCCAAATTCTGTGTTGTTTAAGAAATACTACAAAGAAGACCATAAATATAACTCTGTGGCATAGAAAGCACTATTTAGTTGCAAATAAGTCTTTGTTTTGCTCAGCATAGAAATTCAGCTGCTTTCTCCCTTTTGCAGGTATGTTATTTTAAATTAACCAGTACAAGCAGAAGGAGGCATAAGCACAGCACAAGAACACAATTCAAATAATGCATCTCCCCTCACAAGTTCATCTGGTTTCCCAGAGCGTTTTGTTTGTGCTGAAGGAAACATGACACACCAGCAGGGACTTGACAAGAAGAACAGAGACGTCATGGAGAAAGCTTCTGCCTCAGCCAGTCACCCAGAGAAGAGAAGCTGCTGCCTCCCAGCAGCTCTGCTGCTTTGGGACGGGGTGTGAAGCACCAGATGCAAATGGCACACAGCAGTACCACTGCACCAGAGTGGACCAAGACCAGCAGGAACACTAGGTCAGCTCAACATAATGTGATAAAAGTCTTTCATCTCTTCTTTTTAAAATGTCTGATTAAAGACATATGCCTTTTCCCAAATAACAGTACAGAATTTGGTCTCTATTGCATATGTCAGCAGATGGATCAGAACAAATGGGATCGTTCTCCCTGTGTTATTATCTTCAATAATGACAGGTCAGTTCAACACCTCCCTTCAAAAAAATTTGGCCTTCTGATCAAGAACAGGAAAAATCCTATTAAACTCTCAATGTGTTTTTATCCTGACCCCTCTAATTTACACATGCTTTTGCAAACTCTGCCACTACTTATTTATCTTAGACATTACTTGAAACATTTTATAATATAGGCAGAATAGCCTTTTGCTGATCAGTGTATTTTAAACTGGCTGTAGCCTTTTGCAAGTCAAACAACATCTTGCTTTCTCCTGCTTGGAAGGACATCCAGGTAAAAAGCCACAAAATCACCTCCTTATTCTCCAACAAATCCTCCCTTTAGTGTAATGTTTACACATTGAATGTGCCAGACATAAGTTAGACTGCCAATGCACTTTGACCCCTGCTGAGGTCTATGATGGTAAGGAAGAGAACCTCAATGCTTCTGTACTACCCTTTTGATTGTACTCATCTGCTGCCTTCCCTTCTATTCTGTCATAGAATTCTGGGGGTGGAGAAGAGTTTTTTTTTTTTAATTTGTGTTTGTGGAGGGTGTGGTATATGCAGGTGTCTGCTTATGTATACAGATACTAAGTGCTACAGAAGTAAAAGTAGTATATGGGATTAAAAAGAATACTAGATATCAAGCCAATTTTTTTAATCATTAATGAACAATTTCTATCCCAAATTGCCAGTTTCACAAGCAGAAAAGGGAACTCTGCTGTGAGGAAGGTAGATCCTCTGTTCTCTCACTACATAATCTAAAAGTTTTATCTTCAGAGGCACAAGTTTTCGGATGCTTTCTGCACTGCCCCGGTTGGGAGAAAACACAGAGGTAATTGCTAAAATGAAGCAGGGCTTGAGTCACAGTCTCTCAAAGTATGGAGTTCATATATATATATATATATATATATATATATATAAAAA